>CM060961.1:230348464-230605964 GCA_030765045.1 Tenodera sinensis
AGTATTGGTTTTTAATTCACTCACTTGTATTTTGTCCTTAGATATTTATTGTGTGGTATTTCTTTTCTGCACGATCACTGTGTACAATATTGACTATTTGGTATTCCTTGTTATAATTTCAGATTACCACAGTAATCTGTGCTGGACAATAATCAGTTTGTCATCATTACGACACACACTCGCTACTATTTCCACAAAATTTAAAGTCTGCTCTGTTTCCTTTGTTGTCTTTTATGATTTTCACTTATAATCAATGTTGATTATGTGCCATTTTACACAATAGTTTTGGATGGTTTACAATGGTTTACAAATTAAATATAACATTCATATGACAGAAAATTGACATCTTTTTGATGGACACAAATAAAAACAACAAATAACAGTATGAATGATCCATTCCTATTACTCCAAATTAAACATACTAGGCTTATAATTTATGCTACAGTCTTATGTTTGAATGAAACTTTTGCGGATTTTTAATAAACCTTTGGTGATGGTGCTGAGCTTTTGACTCTTTCATTATCTTGGGTCATGGTACAGGGTGAAATAATGCGGACACAGGATAAAACTTTTTCACAATATTTTATTTGCACCTTTTTCATTGAATATTACACGCGTGACACATTAGTTAACATTCCATACATATGAACCGACTTCCTCAACAGATTCTTCATACTGCTTGTCGTTTTAAATCACACTTTTAGCGTCTAAACCTGCACTTATCAAAAACACATCTTTCCTCTTTGGAGGATGGGGCCAAGACACTGAAATCTAACATTTTCCTTAACGCACATGTATTCATACGCGTATATGTTAATTTTTTATGGCATCCCTCTTGATGTCATCTTACATGTTAAATTGTTCCCAAAAATGTTGAGGAAGCGATCTCAATTTATCCTCTCAACATTCTTAATATTAAATATAAAATGATTCTTATAATTATACATATTAAATTTGAACATATTACTTAACATTAATGATATTATTAAACAAATAATATTCTCAACAATGAAACAATGGTAATACACTCTCAATACTTAACAAATCCTTACCAACATGAAAAATAAACCTAACTTACTATAAATATTTACATAAATACGTTCTTTTCGGGGTCTGAGCACATATTCTTTCTCAAAACTATTGTTAAAATACTCTAATTATTTACACCATTATTATCTGAAGTACATAATGGGATATGATACATGCAGTGCAGTTACAAAGTATGTTCATTGGCTGAGCTGGATGGAGCATGAGTGTGGTCTTCATGTGTGGTATTGAGTCAGTGCAGTGTAAAGTATCTTCACACTCTAATGACAACTGCACAATTTGTGAAGGTAATAAAGAATAAATGGATGAAGGAAGGATGATAAAGTGAAAGCAAGTAGAGAACTGTTGATATTGTGTTTCAGAAGAAACAGATGTTCAGAGTGACGATGCAGAAAGTGGACTGTCCCAGAGCGACAACACACCACAGCACCTCTACGCTCTCAAGGTAAATGCTACACTTCTATATACTAACACCAAGGATGTTCTTTAACTCCTGTCTCCTATTGTATATTGGGAGGGATATACCTAAGTGAAATCACTTAATTTTGTTTATAGGCTTGAGGTTCTTCTATGTCTTATAAGTCCACAACATGGAACCACCAACTTTACTTCCCTTTCAATGGAAGGCATGCTAAGTATTTTTACACCTGAAAAAAACCATTCCCCTTCCAGGTTTGAACCTGGGACTTCTGGAACCAGAGACTAGCATGTTACCCCTAAACCAGGAGGCCCACAGTATCAATGCATACCATTTGTTGTGTTCTGTTAATTTTAAAACAGATTAACAATATTAAAGCAATCAATGCTTACATTTTTCTTGAGCATAAGAAAGATTCCCATTTTAATGAAAACTGTTGTAGTTCACTTTGATAAGCATATCCACATCTGTCTGTCATGTGCACATTCGTACACATACATGCGTATTCCATTCTGTATATCTAAAACTACATGTTTTGGGACTTTCTGAATCTGGTTAGAAAAATGTCCATCTGTGAATGCATAACTGAGAAGCAAAAATTCATTTATGTACCACACTTGGTGTTTAAACTCAGCAACTTCAAAAAATGCAACACAAAGATTTTCAGGAAAATTCTGACACCCCAAACTATTACATAGGAAATTCTTGTTTTTTATTTAGTCAGAAATAGCTCTAGTGCTTTTATATTAATTTTTTGTTTGTTTGTTATTTATGTCCTCCAACGTAGTGTCATATTGGAAGATCAATGAATGAAATGGATGAAATGATACTCAAGTCAGCCTAAGGTCCATAGAGCTTTAATTACCTGACATTGGCCTTCTCAGGATAAGGGAAAAACCTCGGGAAAAACCTTATCCGGATAATCCACCCTAACCAAGATTCAAACTCATGACCTCTTGGACATGAGGCAGACACACTACCACCACGCTACAGAGCTGGGCACTTTTATGTTAAAATACCATATATTTTCATAATGAATGAAATGTGTATGTTGAATTTTGTGTGAATATTCTGTGAAATTCTCTTTATTGTGAATAACTTTTGTATAACTGATGAACTGCAAGAGACACACAAAATATTACTATATCAAAATATACATCTCATTAAAGGAAACAATTTACATCTCTAGGCTTTTTTTTTTAAATTAGCCCTCTAAGAGACATTCCATGTTATTGACCTGCATTTTCAATTAGTAAATCACTATTTCCTCTCCCTGTTCTTTCTATATTTGTGGTAATGCAAACACTAGGAATTTCAAACAACCATAACACTAAGCTTAAAAAACAAGACATGGGTTGATTTGTCTAGATGAAGGTGTATGTTGTAAGGATCCTTTTCATTGCTGTGGGATGTTGAATACTGTGGTAAGCATGAAGTTGTTTGTGACAGAGTCACCACTTGCTGCTTAAACAACACCTGCAGAGGGCCACGTCTGAAAAAACTCACCTGGAGGAGATAGCAGCCATGTTGGGCGAGGAAACACAGAAACTCAAGTATGAGCTGGCCGAGGCAAGGGAAGCTGCCCGCAGTCGGGACGAGGTCATAGCTCTACTGGAGAGTCAAGTGACCCGCATGGAGTCGCTGTACACGAGCTCACTAGAGGAGTCCCAGAAGTACAAGCTGCGTCTCGGTAACTTGGAGCAAGAGTTGCAGCACGTAAAGGACGTGTGCAGTAAGGTATACTTCCCAGTCATATTGCTAATAACACACATGTGAAGGACATGTGCAGTAAGGTATACTTCCCAGTCATATTGCTAATAACACACATGTGAAGGATGTCTGTAGTAAGGTATACTTCCCAGTCATATTGCTAATAACACACATGTGAAGGATGTCTGTAGTAAGGTATACTTCCCAGTCATATTGCTAATAACACACACGTGAAGGATGTCTGTAGTAAGGTATACTTCCCAGTCATATTGCTAATAACACACACGTGAAGGACATGTGCTGTAAGGTATACTTCCCAGTCATATTGCTAATAACACACATGTGAAGGACATGTGCAGTAAGGTATACTTCCCAGTCATATTGCTAATAACACACACGTGAAGGATGTCTGCAGTAAAGTATACTTCCCAGTCATATTGCTAATAACACACATGTGAAGGATGTCTGTAGTAAGGTATACTTCCCAGTCATATTGCTAATAACACACATATGAAGGACGTCTGTAGTATGGTATACTTCAACCTCAGTCAAGCTCCAGACTGTCTGGAGGAACACATCTGTAATGTGGATAGCATTATGCTGGTCCCCACAAAGCATTCCTTTGTGATTGATTTGTGTGTACAGAGTTCCCCTGCTGTGCTTATCTCTCAGTGTAAATTATATGGCTGTGCCATAGCCGAGTGATTAAACCGTTCGCTTCTCACCAATGTGGCCCAGGTTCGATCCCAGGCAACTGCATGTGGGATTGGTGGTGGAAGAAGCAGCACTGGTACGGGTTTCTTCCGGGTTCTCCTGTTTCCCCTGCCATCTCATTCTGCCGGTGCTCCATTTTCATTCCATGTATCATCTGTGTCACCACCTGCAGTGCCGTAAGAATGTGGTGCTGTTTGTGAGAGTGAAGTGCAGCATATATGCTCAAGTAGCTAAGCAGGTGATCTGATCTCTAGAGACACATCTACCACACGTTCACTGAAAATGGAAGCAAGAGCCTCATAAAGAGCTTGCTAAAGCATTTTCAAAATATTAAAGCTAGAGTATAAATTAAATTGAGTGTTACTTATGCATGTTCTATAACTGCTGCGGTTCTCGGCGTCCCATTCTGTATTGGATGTTTAAGGTCACCTAATTTGCTCAGAGGCCTCATTATCAGTGTTGATATTCTTTTATATATGATAAACGAAGTATTGGAAAGCACGAATGCTAATGGCTTCATTGCCAGATGCAAGGCACTAGAAAACAACAACAACATATATCATAAACGTGCAGCACAGGACCACTGCCTTTACTTCCCTTCTGAAGGAAGCCATGTCAAGGACTTTTATACTCAAAAAGATCCATTGCCTTCTACTGGGCTTGAACCCATGAACTTGGAGACTAGAACTCAGAGCATAGTACCAGATCTCCATTGTTAGATAATTTCCAAAATACTTGACTGCACATTTCAGTCAGGTCTTCAGGACCTGACAAGATCCACCCAGAGTTTATTAAACACCTTGGCAGGAAAGGAAAAGAAATCCTACTTAAACTGTATAACAGTGTTGGAGAATGACTGTACCTTCCGACTGGAAAAAGCCATTATCATCCCGATTTTAAAGAAAAACAAACCTTCAAACAATATTAATAGTTTCAGACCAATATCTTTGACCAGTGTTATTGCAAAAGTGATAGAAAGAATGGTGGCATCTAGACTTAACTGGTTCCTAGAATATTACAACTTAATTAATAGTTCACAGACCGGCTTCAGACAGAATCATAGTACAAGTGAAAATGTACTCCTACTAAGCCAAGACATCAAGGAAGCTTTCAATAGAAAGGAGGATACCTTAACAGTATTCATTGATTTTAAATCAGCATATGACTCAGTCTGGAGAAACAAATTAATTGAGAAGTTGCAATCAATAGGTGTGAAAAGTAACATGTTTAAGTGGATAACTCAGTTTATTTCACAAAGATTTTGTGCCACAAAATATAATACATACATTTCCAAATATAAACAAACACACAGAGGACTTCCACAAGGTGCTGTTCTGAGCACAACACTCTTCAACGTATATATAAATGACCTTCCATCAATAATAAAAACTTTAGAAACCAAAATTGCTTTATTTGCTGACGATGTAGTCATTTGGACTTCAGGCTCTCCAAAAAAACCTGAATTAATTAAAGACAGAATAGAAAGAGCCCTAAACAAAGTACATGAATGGAGCTCCAAAAACCTCATGACTATCAATGTGGAAAAAACAAATTATGAATTATTTACACTAAAATACAAACCAGTTAATATTAACATAAATTATAATAGTAAACCACTCAAAGCAGTTGATGATGCCAAATACTTAGGCATCACTTTCGACAGAAAGCTAACTTGGAAAAAACATATAACAAACATCTCAGAAAAGGTTGAAAAGAAACTGCAAATCCTGAAAAGGTTAGCTGGTGCTAAATGGGGCTGCTCAAGGAGAGTTCTTAACACAACATACAAAATGTATGTTAAACCAAACCTCTTGTACTGTTCTGAAGCTTTAATAACAGCAGCAAATGCTAACATCAATAAACTTGAACAAATACAAAATCAGGCTCTTCGCCTAATCACTGGAGCAGTTAAATCCACACCTATTGATGCCATGCTTGCCTTAACACGGACCCCATCAATAACAACAAAAATAGAAGAACAAGCATTGCTCCAACACGAGAAAATGTTACGACTGCCAAACTCTAAATGGACAGAAGAGAACCTCCCCCCTTCAATCCTTAAAACTCATAGTAGTTTCCTAGAAAAGGTAACACAGATTAAATCCAAATTGAACATTCCTAACACCAGAGAAAATCTACTTATAAGAGAAAATCCATTGGAATTATTGTAACCTACCTTCAATTTGGAATTAATAGCGGAAATAAGTAAATCAGACACACCAAAAGAAATACAAAAACTTCTAGCTCTGGAAACAATCAGTACTAGGTATCCCAAAGAAGAATGGCTGCACATATATACATATGTATTACTTTGTTTTGTGACTCATAAATGGCAATATAAATAATGAAATTAAGACATTCACAAAATTGTGTAAAAAGGGGGGCATGTTGACTTTGAAACATTCGGAAATTTGCAAAGTTTTTCTTTTCTTACATAGTGGAAGTGTTTCATTATTCATTATTGTACTTCCCTAGTATTATTGATCGTAATACATAAAATGGATTTATATTTTCGTGTTCTGACTCAGGGGTCTCTGTCTAGGGGATATGTGAATAGCGACCACAAGGTACCCAAGCTGAGCAGAACATTACTTCCACTTACTGGTGTTTTGCTCCTCACTCTAACTTTTCTATCTGACCTTGCCTTGGTCGTCTCTTGTTCTCTTCCGACCCCGATGCTATTAGGGTTCCCGAGGGCTAGGGAGTCTTTATTTTTCCAACCTCTCCATTTCTCTATAAAATCTTAACCCCAACATGCTGACCTGTCATGGCATGTAATACGTCCTGTGATTGGTGATCAGAGGATGTGGTCGGTGAATTTATTTTGATAATTCTCCCGGTCAGGTCGGTGAGACCCGTAAACCAACGACAGGTGTGGTCCTCCAGACATTCTGGGGGTTATGAGAGAGCGATGTGACCGCCAAAACATAAAAATATGGCGCTCTCTAAAAGGCGGTTACTATTACTGCTATTGCTCTCTTCAATATCATCAGTGAAAAATATTGGAGAGCAAGAGGATTAATGACTTCATTGTCAGAAATCCAGCATTAGCCAACAACATATACTGATGGATCCTCCAAGGAAAACCTTACTGGAGCTGGACTTATGTGTTCACATATTTCCTTTTATCATTCTGTTGGCAGAGACACAACAAATTATGATGGAGAAATAGAGGCTATCACATTGCTCTCCGACAATTATTAAATCTTCCCTTAAATAAATTTAACAAGGCAGTAATTCTTTCGGATTCTAAAGCTGCAATTCAGGGAATATGTTCAAATACTACAAAGAAGTCAACAAAAATTAGAGAATGCTACAAAATGTTAACACAACTCCAAAAAGTTAATAAGACTGTTCATCTCCAATGAATTCCAGCACACTGTGGAGTCATGGGGAATGAAGCTGCAGACTCACTTGCAAAGAAAGGCACAACAATAAAACAAAAGTCTAAATTCAATTTCTCATATTCCTCAATAAAACGCTTGATCATTAAAAAATTTTCTCATTCATACCTACAAGAAATAGAAACAAATGCCAAAGATAAAAAATGGATTACACTACTTTCCAACCCAGATATAATCCCCCAGAGACCAAGGAAAACAGCGGTTGCAGCCTTCCGGCTACTGACAAATCACGACTGCTTAGCAAGTCATCTCTACAGAATAGGTATCTCAGCCTCACCAATATGTGTCCTGTGTAACGATCCAGCAGAAATGAACGAAGACCACTTGAAGACCTGTGAAGCATTAAGATCAGAAGGAACTACAGTTCAAAAGTATTGGAAAGCACGAATGCTAATGGCTTCATTGCCAGATGCAAGGCACTAGAAAACAGCAACAACATTTCAGTTAATGTTATAATTAATTCCAATATTGCATTCTCTACTGACGACTGGATGTTGTAATATTGTATTTAGTCTGCTTGTAAGGTAATTACTAGAAGTGTGCATCTTATATTGTTTTTATAGGATAAAAATTTCTCTCTTTATAAAATGTTGTACTTGTATAGATGTATGTTTTGCATATCTCAAAATCTCATTAAGCAGCTTCTAATTTTGATTAAAAAGCATTTACAAGTTCTGAGTGATTGATAAGGGCTCTGACTGTATTTTATTGCAAGTTGTGATTATGTTTGCAGCTGGAAGAGGAAAAGGTTCATCTGAATGAAATAATAGAACTCAAAGATATGGAGAAGTCAACTAAGGATGAGCAAACTCGCTTACAAGCAATGATGGAAGAAAAGGAGCTACTGAAAAAGCAACAACTTCTGGAAGTCCATTTGGTGAGTTTAGTTATATTGACAACATGTGACTGTGTTGCATAGGAGAATATGAGGTCTGCCTAAAGGTATCCAACCTTTAGCTGGGGAAATAAAGTAGTTGCAGTACAAGATCAGGACCATAATCCCCTTCAAAGTAGGTGCCTTTCGCTTCCACGCACTTAGCCCGCCATTCCTCCAATTGCCAAGTAGTCTTCCCCTCCACTGTTATGTTCCATATTCTCTCTGCTCTACTCTCAAAAGAGATGCTTTGAACACCATTTTCAAGTTTGGAAACAATCAGAATTTTCAATTGGCCATGTCTGAAAACTGAAGTTTGTTGAATGACTGGATTCTCATTCTTTGACAAGAAAATCTGCATCATCTTGATGCAACTTCTGGCTTTGGGATCTTTTGCACCAAACTGTATCACAAAGTCAGCAAAACATTTGCTGATAGTATTCTTTTGTCACTTTTTGTCCGTCTGGTGCATATTCATTGTGCATGATTCTACAGATATCAAAAAGCACTGTTTTGCCTTGATTTTCCTCTGCGCTTGTTGCACCATTTTCGGCCTTGAGAACAAGAGATACTTCCATTGCATAGTGTGTGTTTTGTTCCTGGGCCACATCCATAAACCAAGTGACAGTCTGCCATTATCACTTTTCCACTGTCTCAATACTTCTGCTCTCTGAACAAGAGGAAGAGAGGTTTAAGTTTTAAGAGCACTCAAATACAAGATCATCAGCACCCTTTCAATCATGGCAAAAGCCAGACATAAATTTCACTATAAAATAAACATACTAGTAAAAAAGGAAAATATGCATAAGATAAAATAAGATTTGTAGCTTTCCTGGCGACGAACATATTCAAGATGTACCAAAATAAAATAGGCTAAAGCCAGAATTAAAATAAGGTTACAAAAACTCGAAAAAGTATATATTTTGATATCTAAAGTTCTATATCCTCAAGTTCATGTTTACCACTGCTAAAAACTTAAAAAATCTTTCAATTGCATGTATACCATCCGCGAAGACGTCCGCAAGTCTGACAGGCAGCTGCAGAGCGTCTAAAGGTGCACTAGGGAAACACTCTAGCAGTATGTGACGGACTAATAAAATGTTCTAAAGTAAGAACAAATTGCAATTTGCAAAAAACTTGCAACATTACTAAGATAAGTGAACTTTTTAGTTTCTAATTTGTTCTTACTTTAGAATCTTGTTGCTTCACTGTTAATAGCTTCAATTTCCTTAATTAATAAATGGTTGTTACTCAGCAGACAAAGAGGAGCAGGGTCCGTTTAAAAAGGTAACCATATAAAAAATTGCAGTGACCAATTCGTAACCAAGCCAAAATTATCTCCTTGTGATGAGGTATGCAAGAGGAAGTTACTCAGTTTATGAGAAGTTCTTTCATCTCTCCAAGCTTAATACTGTGAAGAGCTAACCACTCTTAATGCCAGTACAACACCACCACTCTACACACTTCAAGTGTAAAGTGTTCCAAAGTAACGTGAAGAGCTGACCACTCTTGTACCAGTACAACATCACCACTCTCCACACTTCAAGTGTAAAGTCTTCCAAAGTAACGTGAAGAGCTAACCACTCTTGTACCAGTACAACATCACCACACTCCACACTTCAAGTGTAAAGTGTTCCAAAGTAACGTGAAGAGCTGACCACTCTTGTACCAGTACAACATCACCACTCTCCACACTTCAAGTGTAAAGTCTTCCAAAGTAACGTGAAGAGCTGACCACTCTTGTACCCGTACAACATCACCACACTCCACACTTCAAGTGCAAAGTGTTCCAAAGTAACGTGAAGAGCTGACCACTCTTGTACCAGTACAACATGACCACTCTCCACACTTCAAGGGTAAAGTCTTCCAAAGTAACGTGAAGAGCTAACCACTCTTGTACCAGTACAACATCACCACACTCCACACTTCAAGTGTAAAGTGTTCCAAAGTAACGTGAAGAGCTGACCACTCTTGTACCAGTACAACATCACCACTCTCCACACTTCAAGTGTAAAGTGTTCCAAAGTAACGTGAAGAGCTGACCACTCTTGTACCAGCATGACAACACCACTCTCCACACTTCAAGTGTAAAGTGTTCCAAAGTAACGTGAAGAGCTAACCACTCTTGTACCAGTACAACAACACCACTCTCCACACTTCAGGTGTAAAGTGTTCCAAAGTAACATGAAGAGCTAACCACTCTTGTACCAGTACAACAACACCACTCTCCACACTTCACGTGTAAAGTGTTCCAAAGTAACATGAAGAGCTAACCACTCTTGTACCAGTACAACATCACCACTCTCCACACTTCAAGTGTAAAGTGTTCCAAAGTAACGTGAAGAGCTGACCACTCTTGTACCAGTACAACAGCACCACTCTCCACACTTCAAGTGTAAAGTGTTCCAAAGTAACATGAAGAGCTGAACACTCTTGTACCAGTACAACAGCACCACTCTCCACACTTCAAGTGTAAAGTGTTCCAAAGTAACGTGAAGAGCTGACCACTCTTGTACCAGTACAACAGCACCACTCTCCACACTTCAAGTGTAAAGTGTTCCAAAGTAACGTGAAGAGGTGACCACTCTTGTACCAGTACAACAGCACCACTCTCCACACTTCAAGTGTAAAGTGTTCCAAAGTAACATGAAGAGCTGACCACTCTTGTACCAGTACAACAGCACCACTCCCACACTTCAAGTGTAAAGTGTTCCAAAGTAACATGAAGAGCTGACCACTCTTGTACCAGTACAACAACACCACTCTCCACACTTCAAGTGTAAAGTGTTCCAAAGTAACATGAAGAGCTGACCACTCTTGTACCAGCATGACAACACCACTCTCCACACTTCAAGTGTAAAGTGTTCCAAAGTAACGTGAAGAGCTGACCACTCTTGTACCAGAATGACAACACCACTCTCCACACTTCAAGTGTAAAGTGTTCCAAAGTAACATGAAGAGCTGAATACTCTTGTACCAGTACAACATCACCACTCTCCACACTTCAAGTGTAAAGTGTTCCAAAGTAACATGAAGAGCTAACCACTCTTGTACCAGTACAACATCACCACTCTCCACACTTCAAGTGTAAAGTGTTCCAAAATAACATGAAGAGCTGACCACTCTTGTACCAGTACAACATCACCACTCTCCACACTTCAAGTGTAAAGTGTTCCAAAGTAACGTGAAGAGCTAACCACTCTTGTACCAGTACAACATCACCACTCTCCACACTTCAAGTGTAAAGTGTTCCAAAGTAACGTGAAGAGCTGACCACTCTTGTACCAGTACAACAGCACCACTCTCCACACTTCAAGTGTAAAGTGTTCCAAAGTAACATGAAGAGCTGACCACTCTTGTACCAGCATGACAGCACCACTCTCCACACTTCAAGTGTAAAGTGTTCCAAAGTAACGTGAAGAGCTGACCACTCTTGTACCAGTACAACATCACCACTCTCCACACTTCAAGTGTAAAGTGTTCCAAAGTAACATGAAGAGCTGACCACTCTTGTACCAGTACAACACCACCACTCTCCACACTTCAAGTGTAAAGTGTTCCAAACTAACATGAAGAGCTGACCACTCTTGTACCAGTACAACACCACCACTCTCCACACTTCAAGTGTAAAGTGTTCCAAAGTAATGTGAAGAGCTGACCACTCTTGTACCAGTACAACATCACCACTCTCCACACTTCAAGTGTAAAGTGTTCCAAAGTAACATGAAGAGCTGACCACTCTTGTACCAGTACAACATCACCACTCTCCACACTTCAAGTGTAAAGTGTTCCAAAGTAATGTCAAGAGCTGACCACTCTTGTACCAGTACAACAACACCACTCTCCACACTTCAAGTGTAAAGTGTTCCAAAGTAACGTGAAGAGCTGACCACTCTTGTACCAGTACAACAGCACCACTCTCCACACTTCAAGTGTAAAGTGTTCCAAAGTAACATGAAGAGCTGACCACTCTTGTACCAGCATGACAACACCACTCTCCACACTTCAAGTGTAAAGTGTTCCAAAGTAACGTGAAGAGCTGACCACTCTTGTACCAGCATGACAGTACCACTCTCCACACTTCAAGTGTAAAGTGTTCCAAAGTAACATGAAGAGCTGAGCACTCTTGTACCAGCATGACAGTACCACTCTCCACACTTCAAGTGTAAAGTGTTCCAAAGTAACATGAAGAGCTAACCACTCTTGTACCAGCATGACAGTACCACTCTCCACACTTCAAGTGTAAAGTGTTCCAAAGTAACGTGAAGAGCTAACCACTCTTGTACCAGTACAACATCACCACTCTCCACACTTCAAGTGTAAAGTGTTCCAAAGTAACATGAAGAGCTGACCACTCTTGTACCAGTACAACAGCACCACTCTCCACACTTCAAGTGTAAAGTGTTCCAAAGTAACATGAAGAGCTGACCACTCTTGTACCAGTACAACAGCACCACTCTCCACACTTCAAGTGTAAAGTGTTCCAAAGTAACATGAAGAGCTGACCACTCTTGTACCAGCATGACAACACCACTCTCCAAACTTCAAGTGTAAAGTGTTCCAAAGTAACGTGAAGAGCTGACCACTCTTGTACCAGCATGACAGTACCACTCTCCACACTTCAAGTGTAAAGTGTTCCAAACTAACATGAAGAGCTGAGCACTCTTGTACCAGCATGACAGTACCACTCTCCACACTTCAAGTGTAAAGTGTTCCAAAGTAACATGAAGAGCTGACCACTCTTGTACCAGTACAACAGCACCACTCTCCACACTTCAAGTGTAAAGTGTTCCAAAGTAACATGAAGAGCTGACCACTCTTGTACCAGCATGACAACACGACTCTCCACACTTCAAGTGTAAAGTGTTCCAAAGTAACATGAAGAGCTGACCACTATTGTACCAGTACAACAGCACCACTCTCCTCACTTCCAAGTGTAAAGTGTTCCAAAGTAACATGAAGAGCTAACCACTCTTGTACCGGCATGACAGTACCACTCTCCACACTTCAAGTGTAAAGTGTTCCAAAGTAACGTGAAGAGCTAACCACTCTTGTACCAGTACAACATCACCACTCTCCACACTTCAAGTGTAAAGTGTTCCAAAGTAACATGAAGAGCTGACCACTCTTGTACCAGTACAACCGCACCACTCTCCACACTTCAAGTGTAAAGTGTTCCAAAGTAACATGAAGAGCTGACCACTCTTGTACCAGTACAACAGCACCACTCTCCACACTTCAAGTGTAAAGTGTTCCAAAGTAACATGAAGAGCTGACCACTCTTGTACCAGCATGACAACACCACTCTCCACACTTCAAGTGTAAAGTGTTCCAAAGTAACGTGAAGAGCTGACCACTCTTGTACCAGCATGACAGTACCACTCTCCACACTTCAAGTGTAAAGTGTTCCAAAGTAACATGAAGAGCTGAGCACTCTTGTACCAGCATGACAGTACCACTCTCCACACTTCAAGTGTAAAGTGTTCCAAAGTAACATGAAGAGCTGACCACTCTTGTACCAGTACAACAGCACCACTCTCCACACTTCAAGTGTAAAGTGTTCCAAAGTAACATGAAGAGCTGACCACTCTTGTACCAGCATGACAACACGACTCTCCACACTTCAAGTGTAAAGTGTTCCAAAGTAACATGAAGAGCTGACCACTATTGTACCAGTACAACAGCACCACTCTCCACACTTCAAGTGTAAAGTGTTCCAAAGTAACATGAAGAGCTGACCACTCTTGTACCAGCATGACAACACCACTCTCCACACTTCAAGTGTAAAGTGTTCCAAAGTAACGTGAAGAGCTGACCACTCTTGTACCAGTACAACATCACCACTCTCCACACTTCAAGTGTAAAGTGTTCCAAAGTAACATGAAGAGCTGACCACTCTTGTACCAGCATGACAACACCACTCTCCACACTTCAAGTGTAAAGTGTTCCAAAGTAACGTGAAGAGCTGACCACTCTTGTACCAGCATGACAGTACCACTCTCCACACTTCAAGTGTAAAGTGTTCCAAAGTAACATGAAGAGCTGAGCACTCTTGTACCAGCATGACAGTACCACTCTCCACACTTCAAGTGTAAAGTGTTCCAAAGTAACATGAAGAGCTAACCACTCTTGTACCAGCATGACAGTACCACTCTCCACACTTCAAGTGTAAAGTGTTCCAAAGTAACATGAAGAGCTGACCACTCTTGTACCAGCATGACAACACGACTCTCCACACTTCAAGTGTAAAGTGTTCCAAAGTAACATGAAGAGCTGACCACTATTGTACCAGTACAACAGCACCACTCTCCACACTTCAAGTGTAAAGTGTTCCAAAGTAACGTGAAGAGCTGACCACTCTTGTACCAGTACAACAGCACCACTCTCCACACTTCAAGTGTAAAGTGTTCCAAAGTAACATGAAGAGCTGACCACTCTTGTACCAGCATGACAACACGACTCTCCACACTTCAAGTGTAAAGTGTTCCAAAGTAACATGAAGAGCTGACCACTATTGTACCAGTACAACAGCACCACTCTCCACACTTCAAGTGTAAAGTGTTCCAAAGTAACATGAAGAGCTGACCACTCTTGTACCAGTACAACATCACCACTCTCCACACTTCAAGTGTAAAGTGTTCCAAAGTAACATGAAGAGCTGACCACTCTTGTACCAGCATGACAACACCACTCTCCACACTTCAAGTGTAAAGTGTTCCAAAGTAACGTGAAGAGCTGACCACTCTTGTACCAGAATGACAACACCACTCTCCACACTTCAAGTCTAAGTGTTCCAAAGTAACATGAAGAGCTGACCACTCTTGTACCAGTACAACATCACCACTCTCCACACTTCAAGTGTAAAGTGTTCCAAAGTAACGTGAAGAGCTGACCACTCTTGTACCAGTACAACAGCACCACTCTCCACACTTCAAGTGTAAAGTGTTCCAAAGTAACATGAAGAGCTGACCACTCTTGTACCAGTACAACAGCACCACTCTCCACACTTCAAGTGTAAAGTGTTCCAAAGTAACATGAAGAGCTGACCACTCTTGTACCAGCATGACAACACCACTCTCCACACTTCAAGTGTAAAGTGTTCCAAAGTAACGTGAAGAGCTGACCACTCTTGTACCAGCATGACAGTACCACTCTCCACACTTCAAGTGTAAAGTGTTCCAAAGTAACATGAAGAGCTGAGCACTCTTGTACCAGCATGACAGTACCACTCTCCACACTTCAAATGTAAAGTGTTCCAAAGTAACATGAAGAGCTGACCACTCTTGTACCAGTACAACAGCACCACTCTCCACACTTCAAGTGTAAAGTGTTCCAAAGTAACGTGAAGAGCTAACCACTCTTGTACCAGCATGACAGTACCACTCTCCACACTTCAAGTGTAAAGTGTTCCAAAGTAACATGAAGAGCTGACCACTCTTGTACCAGCATGACAGCACCACTCTCCACACTTCAAGTGTAAAGTGTTCCAAAGTAACGTGAAGAGCTGACCACTCTTGTACCAGCATGACAGTACCACTCTCCACACTTCAAGTGTAAAGTGTTCCAAAGTAACATGAAGAGCTGAGCACTCTTGTACCAGCATGACAGTACCACTCTCCACACTTCAAGTGTAAAGTGTTCCAAAGTAACATGAAGAGCTAACCACTCTTGTACCAGCATGACAGTACCACTCTCCACACTTCAAGTGTAAAGTGTTCCAAAGTAACGTGAAGAGCTAACCACTCTTGTACCAGTACAACATCACCACTCTCCACACTTCAAGTGTAAAGTGTTCCAAAGTAACATGAAGAGCTGACCACTCTTGTACCAGTACAACAGCACCACTCTCCACACTTCAAGTGTAAAGTGTTCCAAAGTAACATGAAGAGCTGACCACTCTTGTACCAGTACAACAGCACCACTCTCCACACTTCAAGTGTAAAGTGTTCCAAAGTAACATGAAGAGCTGACCACTCTTGTACCAGCATGACAACACCACTCTCCAAACTTCAAGTGTAAAGTGTTCCAAAGTAACGTGAAGAGCTGACCACTCTTGTACCAGCATGACAGTACCACTCTCCACACTTCAAGTGTAAAGTGTTCCAAAGTAACATGAAGAGCTGAGCACTCTTGTACCAGCATGACAGTACCACTCTCCACACTTCAAGTGTAAAGTGTTCCAAAGTAACATGAAGAGCTGACCACTCTTGTACCAGTACAACAGCACCACTCTCCACACTTCAAGTGTAAAGTGTTCCAAAGTAACATGAAGAGCTGACCACTCTTGTACCAGCATGACAACACGACTCTCCACACTTCAAGTGTAAAGTGTTCCAAAGTAACATGAAGAGCTGACCACTATTGTACCAGTACAACAGCACCACTCTCCACACTTCAAGTGTAAAGTGTTCCAAAGTAACATGAAGAGCTAACCACTCTTGTACCGGCATGACAGTACCACTCTCCACACTTCAAGTGTAAAGTGTTCCAAAGTAACGTGAAGAGCTAACCACTCTTGTACCAGTACAACATCACCACTCTCCACACTTCAGGTGTAAAGTGTTCCAAAGTAACATGAAGAGCTAACCACTCTTGTACCAGTACAACAACACCACTCTCCACACTTCACGTGTAAAGTGTTCCAAAGTAACATGAAGAGCTAACCACTCTTGTACCAGTACAACAACACCACTCTCCACACTTCACGTGTAAAGTGTTCCAAAGTAACATGAAGAGCTAACCACTCTTGTACCAGTACAACATCACCACTCTCCACACTTCAAGTGTAAAGTGTTCCAAAGTAACGTGAAGAGCTGACCACTCTTGTACCAGTACAACAGCACCACTCTCCACACTTCAAGTGTTAAGTGTTCCAAAGTAACATGAAGAGCTGAACACTCTTGTACCAGTACAACAGCACCACTCTCCACACTTCAAGTGTAAAGTGTTCCAAAGTAACGTGAAGAGCTGACCACTCTTGTACCAGTACAACAGCACCACTCTCCACACTTCAAGTGTAAAGTGTTCCAAAGTAACATGAAGAGGTGACCACTCTTGTACCAGTACAACAGCACCACTCTCCACACTTCAAGTGTAAAGTGTTCCAAAGTAACATGAAGAGCTGACCACTCTTGTACCAGTACAACAGCACCACTCCCACACTTCAAGTGTAAAGTGTTCCAAAGTAACATGAAGAGCTGACCACTCTTGTACCAGTACAACAACACCACTCTCCACACTTCAAGTGTAAAGTGTTCCAAAGTAACATGAAGAGCTGACCACTCTTGTACCAGCATGACAACACCACTCTCCACACTTCAAGTGTAAAGTGTTCCAAAGTAACGTGAAGAGCTGACCACTCTTGTACCAGAATGACAACACCACTCTCCACACTTCAAGTGTAAAGTGTTCCAAAGTAACATGAAGAGCTGAATACTCTTGTACCAGTACAACATCACCACTCTCCACACTTCAAGTGTAAAGTGTTCCAAAGTAACATGAAGAGCTAACCACTCTTGTACCAGTACAACATCACCACTCTCCACACTTCAAGTGTAAAGTGTTCCAAAATAACATGAAGAGCTGACCACTCTTGTACCAGTACAACATCACCACTCTCCACACTTCAAGTGTAAAGTGTTCCAAAGTAACGTGAAGAGCTAACCACTCTTGTACCAGTACAACATCACCACTCTCCACACTTCAAGTGTAAAGTGTTCCAAAGTAACGTGAAGAGCTGACCACTCTTGTACCAGTACAACAGCACCACTCTCCACACTTCAAGTGTAAAGTGTTCCAAAGTAACATGAAGAGCTGACCACTCTTGTACCAGCATGACAGCACCACTCTCCACACTTCAAGTGTAAAGTGTTCCAAAGTAACGTGAAGAGCTGACCACTCTTGTACCAGTACAACATCACCACTCTCCACACTTCAAGTGTAAAGTGTTCCAAAGTAACATGAAGAGCTGACCACTCTTGTACCAGTACAACACCACCACTCTCCACACTTCAAGTGTAAAGTGTTCCAAAGTAACATGAAGAGCTGACCACTCTTGTACCAGTACAACACCACCACTCTCCACACTTCAAGTGTAAAGTGTTCCAAAGTAATGTGAAGAGCTGACCACTCTTATACCAGTACAACATCACCACTCTCCACACTTCAAGTGTAAAGTGTTCCAAAGTAACATGAAGAGCTGACCACTCTTGTACCAGTACAACATCACCACTCTCCACACTTCAAGTGTAAAGTGTTCCAAAGTAATGTCAAGAGCTGACCACTCTTGTACCAGTACAACAACACCACTCTCCACACTTCAAGTGTAAAGTGTTCCAAAGTAACGTGAAGAGCTGACCACTCTTGTACCAGTACAACAGCACCACTCTCCACACTTCAAGTGTAAAGTGTTCCAAAGTAACATGAAGAGCTGACCACTCTTGTACCAGCATGACAACACCACTCTCCACACTTCAAGTGTAAAGTGTTCCAAAGTAACGTGAAGAGCTGACCACTCTTGTACCAGCATGACAGTACCACTCTCCACACTTCAAGTGTAAAGTGTTCCAAAGTAACATGAAGAGCTGAGCACTCTTGTACCAGCATGACAGTACCACTCTCCACACTTCAAGTGTAAAGTGTTCCAAAGTAACATGAAGAGCTAACCACTCTTGTACCAGCATGACAGTACCACTCTCCACACTTCAAGTGTAAAGTGTTCCAAAGTAACGTGAAGAGCTAACCACTCTTGTACCAGTACAACATCACCACTCTCCACACTTCAAGTGTAAAGTGTTCCAAAGTAACATGAAGAGCTGACCACTCTTGTACCAGTACAACAGCACCACTCTCCACACTTCAAGTGTAAAGTGTTCCAAAGTAACATGAAGAGCTGACCACTCTTGTACCAGTACAACAGCACCACTCTCCACACTTCAAGTGTAAAGTGTTCCAAAGTAACATGAAGAGCTGACCACTCTTGTACCAGCATGACAACACCACTCTCCAAACTTCAAGTGTAAAGTGTTCCAAAGTAACGTGAAGAGCTGACCACTCTTGTACCAGCATGACAGTACCACTCTCCACACTTCAAGTGTAAAGTGTTCCAAAGTAACATGAAGAGCTGAGCACTCTTGTACCAGCATGACAGTACCACTCTCCACACTTCAAGTGTAAAGTGTTCCAAAGTAACATGAAGAGCTGACCACTCTTGTACCAGTACAACAGCACCACTCTCCACACTTCAAGTGTAAAGTGTTCCAAAGTAACATGAAGAGCTGACCACTCTTGTACCAGCATGACAACACGACTCTCCACACTTCAAGTGTAAAGTGTTCCAAAGTAACATGAAGAGCTGACCACTATTGTACCAGTACAACAGCACCACTCTCCTCACTTCCAAGTGTAAAGTGTTCCAAAGTAACATGAAGAGCTAACCACTCTTGTACCGGCATGACAGTACCACTCTCCACACTTCAAGTGTAAAGTGTTCCAAAGTAACGTGAAGAGCTAACCACTCTTGTACCAGTACAACATCACCACTCTCCACACTTCAAGTGTAAAGTGTTCCAAAGTAACATGAAGAGCTGACCACTCTTGTACCAGTACAACCGCACCACTCTCCACACTTCAAGTGTAAAGTGTTCCAAAGTAACATGAAGAGCTGACCACTCTTGTACCAGTACAACAGCACCACTCTCCACACTTCAAGTGTAAAGTGTTCCAAAGTAACATGAAGAGCTGACCACTCTTGTACCAGCATGACAACACCACTCTCCACACTTCAAGTGTAAAGTGTTCCAAAGTAACGTGAAGAGCTGACCACTCTTGTACCAGCATGACAGTACCACTCTCCACACTTCAAGTGTAAAGTGTTCCAAAGTAACATGAAGAGCTGAGCACTCTTGTACCAGCATGACAGTACCACTCTCCACACTTCAAGTGTAAAGTGTTCCAAAGTAACATGAAGAGCTGACCACTCTTGTACCAGTACAACAGCACCACTCTCCACACTTCAAGTGTAAAGTGTTCCAAAGTAACATGAAGAGCTGACCACTCTTGTACCAGCATGACAACACGACTCTCCACACTTCAAGTGTAAAGTGTTCCAAAGTAACATGAAGAGCTGACCACTATTGTACCAGTACAACAGCACCACTCTCCACACTTCAAGTGTAAAGTGTTCCAAAGTAACATGAAGAGCTGACCACTCTTGTACCAGCATGACAACACCACTCTCCACACTTCAAGTGTAAAGTGTTCCAAAGTAACGTGAAGAGCTGACCACTCTTGTACCAGTACAACAGCACCACTCTCCACACTTCAAGTGTAAAGTGTTCCAAAGTAACATGAAGAGCTGACCACTCTTGTACCAGCATGACAACACCACTCTCCACACTTCAAGTGTAAAGTGTTCCAAAGTAACGTGAAGAGCTGACCACTCTTGTACCAGCATGACAGTACCACTCTCCACACTTCAAGTGTAAAGTGTTCCAAAGTAACATGAAGAGCTGAGCACTCTTGTACCAGCATGACAGTACCACTCTCCACACTTCAAGTGTAAAGTGTTCCAAAGTAACATGAAGAGCTAACCACTCTTGTACCAGCATGACAGTACCACTCTCCACACTTCAAGTGTAAAGTGTTCCAAAGTAACATGAAGAGCTGACCACTCTTGTACCAGCATGACAACACGACTCTCCACACTTCAAGTGTAAAGTGTTCCAAAGTAACATGAAGAGCTGACCACTATTGTACCAGTACAACAGCACCACTCTCCACACTTCAAGTGTAAAGTGTTCCAAAGTAACGTGAAGAGCTGACCACTCTTGTACCAGTACAACAGCACCACTCTCCACACTTCAAGTGTAAAGTGTTCCAAAGTAACATGAAGAGCTGACCACTCTTGTACCAGCATGACAACACGACCCTCCACACTTCAACTGTAAAGTGTTCCAAAGTAACATGAAGAGCTGACCACTATTGTACCAGTACAACAGCACCACTCTCCACACTTCAAGTGTAAAGTGTTCCAAAGTAACATGAAGAGCTGACCACTCTTGTACCAGTACAACATCACCACTCTCCACACTTCAAGTGTAAAGTGTTCCAAAGTAACATGAAGAGCTGACCACTCTTGTACCAGCATGACAACACCACTCTCCACACTTCAAGTGTAAAGTGTTCCAAAGTAACGTGAAGAGCTGACCACTCTTGTACCAGAATGACAACACCACTCTCCACACTTCAAGTGTAAAGTGTTCCAAAGTAACATGAAGAGCTGACCACTCTTGTACCAGTACAACATCACCACTCTCCACACTTCAAGTGTAAAGTGTTCCAAAGTAACGTGAAGAGCTGACCACTCTTGTACCAGTACAACAGCACCACTCTCCACACTTCAAGTGTAAAGTGTTCCAAAGTAACATGAAGAGCTGACCACTCTTGTACCAGTACAACAGCACCACTCTCCACACTTCAAGTGTAAAGTGTTCCAAAGTAACATGAAGAGCTGACCACTCTTGTACCAGTATGACAACACCACTCTCCACACTTCAAGTGTAAAGTGTTCCAAAGTAACGTGAAGAGCTGACCACTCTTGTACCAGCATGACAGTACCACTCTCCACACTTCAAGTGTAAAGTGTTCCAAAGTAACATGAAGAGCTGAGCACTCTTGTACCAGCATGACAGTACCACTCTCCACACTTCAAATGTAAAGTGTTCCAAAGTAACATGAAGAGCTGACCACTCTTGTACCAGTACAACAGCACCACTCTCCACACTTCAAGTGTAAAGTGTTCCAAAGTAACGTGAAGAGCTAACCACTCTTGTACCAGCATGACAGTACCACTCTCCACACTTCAAGTGTAAAGTGTTCCAAAGTAACATGAAGAGCTGACCACTCTTGTACCAGCATGACAGCACCACTCTCCACACTTCAAGTGTAAAGTGTTCCAAAGTAACGTGAAGAGCTGACCACTCTTGTACCAGCATGACAGTACCACTCTCCACACTTCAAGTGTAAAGTGTTCCAAAGTAACATGAAGAGCTGAGCACTCTTGTACCAGCATGACAGTACCACTCTCCACACTTCAAGTGTAAAGTGTTCCAAAGTAACATGAAGAGCTAACCACTCTTGTACCAGCATGACAGTACCACTCTCCACACTTCAAGTGTAAAGTGTTCCAAAGTAACGTGAAGAGCTAACCACTCTTGTACCAGTACAACATCACCACTCTCCACACTTCAAGTGTAAAGTGTTCCAAAGTAACATGAAGAGCTGACCACTCTTGTACCAGTACAACAGCACCACTCTCCACACTTCAAGTGTAAAGTGTTCCAAAGTAACATGAAGAGCTGACCACTCTTGTACCAGTACAACAGCACCACTCTCCACACTTCAAGTGTAAAGTGTTCCAAAGTAACATGAAGAGCTGACCACTCTTGTACCAGCATGACAACACCACTCTCCAAACTTCAAGTGTAAAGTGTTCCAAAGTAACGTGAAGAGCTGACCACTCTTGTACCAGCATGACAGTACCACTCTCCACACTTCAAGTGTAAAGTGTTCCAAAGTAACATGAAGAGCTGAGCACTCTTGTACCAGCATGACAGTACCACTCTCCACACTTCAAGTGTAAAGTGTTCCAAAGTAACATGAAGAGCTGACCACTCTTGTACCAGTACAACAGCACCACTCTCCACACTTCAAGTGTAAAGTGTTCCAAAGTAACATGAAGAGCTGACCACTCTTGTACCAGCATGACAACACGACTCTCCACACTTCAAGTGTAAAGTGTTCCAAAGTAACATGAAGAGCTGACCACTATTGTACCAGTACAACAGCACCACTCTCCACACTTCAAGTGTAAAGTGTTCCAAAGTAACATGAAGAGCTAACCACTCTTGTACCGGCATGACAGTACCACTCTCCACACTTCAAGTGTAAAGTGTTCCAAAGTAACGTGAAGAGCTAACCACTCTTGTACCAGTACAACATCACCACTCTCCACACTTCAAGTGTAAAGTGTTCCAAAGTAACATGAAGAGCTGACCACTCTTGTACCAGTACAACCGCACCACTCTCCACACTTCAAGTGTAAAGTGTTCCAAAGTAACATGAAGAGCTGACCACTCTTGTACCAGTACAACAGCACCACTCTCCACACTTCAAGTGTAAAGTGTTCCAAAGTAACATGAAGAGCTGACCACTCTTGTACCAGCATGACAACACCACTCTCTACACTTCAAGTGTAAAGTGTTCCAAAGTAACGTGAAGAGCTGACCACTCTTGTACCAGCATGACAGTACCACTCTCCACACTTCAAGTGTAAAGTGTTCCAAAGTAACATGAAGAGCTGAGCACTCTTGTACCAGCATGACAGTACCACTCTCCACACTTCAAGTGTAAAGTGTTCCAAAGTAACATGAAGAGCTGACCACTCTTGTACCAGTACAACAGCACCACTCTCCACACTTCAAGTGTAAAGTGTTCCAAAGTAACATGAAGAGCTGACCACTCCCTTACCAGCATGACAACACGACTCTCCACACTTCAAGTGTAAAGTGTTCCAAAGTAACATGAAGAGCTGACCACTATTGTACCAGTACAACAGCACCACTCTCCACACTTCAAGTGTAAAGTGTTCCAAAGTAACATGAAGAGCTGACCACTCTTGTACCAGCATGACAACACCACTCTCCACACTTCAAGTGTAAAGTGTTCCAAAGTAACGTGAAGAGCTGACCACTCTTGTACCAGTACAACAGCACCACTCTCCACACTTCAAGTGTAAAGTGTTCCAAAGTAACATGAAGAGCTGACCACTCTTGTACCAGCATGACAACACCACTCTCCACACTTCAAGTGTAAAGTGTTCCAAAGTAACGTGAAGAGCTGACCACTCTTGTACCAGCATGACAGTACCACTCTCCACACTTCAAGTGTAAAGTGTTCCAAAGTAACATGAAGAGCTGAGCACTCTTGTACCAGCATGACAGTACCACTCTCCACACTTCAAGTGTAAAGTGTTCCAAAGTAACATGAAGAGCTAACCACTCTTGTACCAGCATGACAGTACCACTCTCCACACTTCAAGTGTAAAGTGTTCCAAAGTAACATGAAGAGCTGACCACTCTTGTACCAGCATGACAACACGACTCTCCACACTTCAAGTGTAAAGTGTTCCAAAGTAACATGAAGAGCTGACCACTATTGTACCAGTACAACAGCACCACTCTCCACACTTCAAGTGTAAAGTGTTCCAAAGTAACGTGAAGAGCTGACCACTCTTGTACCAGTACAACAGCACCACTCTCCACACTTCAAGTGTAAAGTGTTCCAAAGTAACATGAAGAGCTGACCACTCTTGTACCAGCATGACAACACGACTCTCCACACTTCAAGTGTAAAGTGTTCCAAAGTAACATGAAGAGCTGACCACTATTGTACCAGTACAACAGCACCACTCTCCACACTTCAAGTGTAAAGTGTTCCAAAGTAACATGAAGAGCTGACCACTCTTGTACCAGCATGACAACACCACTCTCCACACTTCAAGTGTAAAGTGTTCCAAAGTAACGTGAAGAGCTGACCACTCTTGTACCAGAATGACAACACCACTCTCCACACTTCAAGTGTAAAGTGTTCCAAAGTAACATGAAGAGCTGACCACTCTTGTACCAGTACAACATCACCACTCTCCACACTTCAAGTGTAAAGTGTTCCAAAGTAACGTGAAGAGCTGACCACTCTTGTACCAGTACAACAGCACCACTCTCCACACTTCAAGTGTAAAGTGTTCCAAAGTAACATGAAGAGCTGACCACTCTTGTACCAGTACAACAGCACCACTCTCCACACTTCAAGTGTAAAGTGTTCCAAAGTAACGTGAAGAGCTGACCACTCTTGTACCAGCATGACAGTACCACTCTCCACACTTCAAGTGTAAAGTGTTCCAAAGTAACATGAAGAGCTGAGCACTCTTGTACCAGCATGACAGTACCACTCTCCACACTTCAAGTGTAAAGTGTTCCAAAGTAACATGAAGAGCTGACCACTCTTGTACCAGCATGACAACACCACTCTCCACACTTCAAGTGTAAAGTGTTCCAAAGTAACGTGAAGAGCTGACCACTCTTGTACCAGAATGACAACACCACTCTCCACACTTCAAGTGTAAAGTGTTCCAAAGTAACATGAAGAGCTGACCACTCTTGTACCAGTACAACATCACCACTCTCCACACTTCAAGTGTAAAGTGTTCCAAAGTAACGTGAAGAGCTGACCACTCTTGTACCAGTACAACAGCACCACTCTCCACACTTCAAGTGTAAAGTGTTCCAAAGTAACATGAAGAGCTGACCACTCTTGTACCAGCATGACAACACCACTCTCCACACTTAAAGTGTAAAGTGTTCCAAAGTAACGTGAAGAGCTGACCACTCTTGTACCAGCATGACAGTACCACTCTCCACACTTCAAGTGTAAAGTGTTCCAAAGTAACATGAAGAGCTGAGCACTCTTGTACCAGCATGACAGTACCACTCTCCACACTTCAAGTGTAAAGTGTTCCAAAGTAACATGAAGAGCTGACCACTCTTGTACCAGTACAACAGCACCACTCTCCACACTTCAAGTGTAAAGTGTTCCAAAGTAACATGAAGAGCTGACCACTCTTGTACCAGCATGACAACACGACTCTCCACACTTCAAGTGTAAAGTGTTCCAAAGTAACATGAAGAGCTGACCACTATTGTACCAGTACAACAGCACCACTCTCCACACTTCAAGTGTAAAGTGTTCCAAAGTAACATGAAGAGCTGACCACTCTTGTACCAGCATGACACCACCACTCTCCACACTTCAAGTGTAAAGTGTTCCAAAGTAACGTGAAGAGCTGACCACTCTTGTACCAGTACAACAGCACCACTCTCCACACTTCAAGTGTAAAGTGTTCCAAAGTAACATGAAGAGCTGACCACTCTTGTACCAGCATGACAACACCACTCTCCACACTTCAAGTGTAAAGTGTTCCAAAGTAACGTGAAGAGCTGACCACTCTTGTACCAGCATGACAGTACCACTCTCCACACTTCAAGTGTAAAGTGTTCCAAAGTAACATGAAGAGCTGAGCACTCTTGTACCAGCATGACAGTACCACTCTCCACACTTCAAGTGTAAAGTGTTCCAAAGTAACATGAAGAGCTAACCACTCTTGTACCAGCATGACAGTACCACTCTCCACACTTCAAGTGTAAAGTGTTCCAAAGTAACATGAAGAGCTGACCACTCTTGTACCAGCATGACAACACGACTCTCCACACTTCAAGTGTAAAGTGTTCCAAAGTAACATGAAGAGCTGACCACTATTGTACCAGTACAACAGCACCACTCTCCACACTTCAAGTGTGAAGTGTTCCAAAGTAACGTGAAGAGCTGACCACTCTTGTACCAGTACAACAGCACCACTCTCCACACTTCAAGTGTAAAGTGTTCCAAAGTAACATGAAGAGCTGACCACTCTTGTACCAGCATGACAACACGACTCTCCACACTTCAAGTGTAAAGTGTTCCAAAGTAACATGAAGAGCTGACCACTATTGTACCAGTACAACAGCACCACTCTCCACACTTCAAGTGTAAAGTGTTCCAAAGTAACATGAAGAGCTGACCACTCTTGTACCAGTACAACATCACCACTCTCCACACTTCAAGTGTAAAGTGTTCCAAAGTAACATGAAGAGCTGACCACTCTTGTACCAGCATGACAACACCACTCTCCACACTTCAAGTGTAAAGTGTTCCAAAGTAACGTGAAGAGCTGACCACTCTTGTACCAGAATGACAACACCACTCTCCACACTTCAAGTGTAAAGTGTTCCAAAGTAACATGAAGAGCTGACCACTCTTGTACCAGTACAACATCACCACTCTCCACACTTCAAGTGTAAAGTGTTCCAAAGTAACGTGAAGAGCTGACCACTCTTGTACCAGTACAACAGCACCACTCTCCACACTTCAAGTGTAAAGTGTTCCAAAGTAACATGAAGAGCTGACCACTCTTGTACCAGTACAACAGCACCACTCTCCACACTTCAAGTGTAAAGTGTTCCAAAGTAACATGAAGAGCTGACCACTCTTGTACCAGCATGACAACACCACTCTCCACACTTCAAGTGTAAAGTGTTCCAAAGTAACGTGAAGAGCTGACCACTCTTGTACCAGCATGACAGTACCACTCTCCACACTTCAAGTGTAAAGTGTTCCAAAGTAACATGAAGAGCTGAGCACTCTTGTACCAGCATGACAGTACCACTCTCCACACTTCAAATGTAAAGTGTTCCAAAGTAACATGAAGAGCTGACCACTCTTGTACCAGTACAACAGCACCACTCTCCACACTTCAAGTGTAAAGTGTTCCAAAGTAACGTGAAGAGCTAACCACTCTTGTACCAGCATGACAGTACCACTCTCCACACTTCAAGTGTAAAGTGTTCCAAAGTAACATGAAGAGCTGACCACTCTTGTACCAGCATGACAGCACCACTCTCCACACTTCAAGTGTAAAGTGTTCCAAAGTAACGTGAAGAGCTGACCACTCTTGTACCAGCATGACAGTACCACTCTCCACACTTCAAGTGTAAAGTGTTCCAAAGTAACATGAAGAGCTGAGCACTCTTGTACCAGCATGACAGTACCACTCTCCACACTTCAAGTGTAAAGTGTTCCAAAGTAACATGAAGAGCTAACCACTCTTGTACCAGCATGACAGTACCACTCTCCACACTTCAAGTGTAAAGTGTTCCAAAGTAACGTGAAGAGCTAACCACTCTTGTACCAGTACAACATCACCACTCTCCACACTTCAAGTGTAAAGTGTTCCAAAGTAACATGAAGAGCTGACCACTCTTGTACCAGTACAACAGCACCACTCTCCACACTTCAAGTGTAAAGTGTTCCAAAGTAACATGAAGAGCTGACCACTCTTGTACCAGTACAACAGCACCACTCTCCACACTTCAAGTGTAAAGTGTTCCAAAGTAACATGAAGAGCTGACCACTCTTGTACCAGCATGACAACACCACTCTCCAAACTTCAAGTGTAAAGTGTTCCAAAGTAACGTGAAGAGCTGACCACTCTTGTACCAGCATGACAGTACCACTCTCCACACTTCAAGTGTAAAGTGTTCCAAAGTAACATGAAGAGCTGAGCACTCTTGTACCAGCATGACAGTACCACTCTCCACACTTCAAGTGTAAAGTGTTCCAAAGTAACATGAAGAGCTGACCACTCTTGTACCAGTACAACAGCACCACTCTCCACACTTCAAGTGTAAAGTGTTCCAAAGTAACATGAAGAGCTGACCACTCTTGTACCAGCATGACAACACGACTCTCCACACTTCAAGTGTAAAGTGTTCCAAAGTAACATGAAGAGCTGACCACTATTGTACCAGTACAACAGCACCACTCTCCACACTTCAAGTGTAAAGTGTTCCAAAGTAACATGAAGAGCTAACCACTCTTGTACCGGCATGACAGTACCACTCTCCACACTTCAAGTGTAAAGTGTTCCAAAGTAACGTGAAGAGCTAACCACTCTTGTACCAGTACAACATCACCACTCTCCACACTTCAAGTGTAAAGTGTTCCAAAGTAACATGAAGAGCTGACCACTCTTGTACCAGTACAACCGCACCACTCTCCACACTTCAAGTGTAAAGTGTTCCAAAGTAACATGAAGAGCTGACCACTCTTGTACCAGTACAACAGCACCACTCTCCACACTTCAAGTGTAAAGTGTTCCAAAGTAACATGAAGAGCTGACCACTCTTGTACCAGCATGACAACACCACTCTCCACACTTCAAGTGTAAAGTGTTCCAAAGTAACGTGAAGAGCTGACCACTCTTGTACCAGCATGACAGTACCACTCTCCACACTTCAAGTGTAAAGTGTTCCAAAGTAACATGAAGAGCTGAGCACTCTTGTACCAGCATGACAGTACCACTCTCCACACTTCAAGTGTAAAGTGTTCCAAAGTAACATGAAGAGCTGACCACTCTTGTACCAGTACAACAGCACCACTCTCCACACTTCAAGTGTAAAGTGTTCCAAAGTAACATGAAGAGCTGACCACTCTTGTACCAGCATGACAACACGACTCTCCACACTTCAAGTGTAAAGTGTTCCAAAGTAACATGAAGAGCTGACCACTATTGTACCAGTACAACAGCACCACTCTCCACACTTCAAGTGTAAAGTGTTCCAAAGTAACATGAAGAGCTGACCACTCTTGTACCAGCATGACAACACCACTCTCCACACTTCAAGTGTAAAGTGTTCCAAAGTAACGTGAAGAGCTGACCACTCTTGTACCAGTACAACAGCACCACTCTCCACACTTCAAGTGTAAAGTGTTCCAAAGTAACATGAAGAGCTGACCACTCTTGTACCAGCATGACAACACCACTCTCCACACTTCAAGTGTAAAGTGTTCCAAAGTAACGTGAAGAGCTGACCACTCTTGTACCAGCATGACAGTACCACTCTCCACACTTCAAGTGTAAAGTGTTCCAAAGTAACATGAAGAGCTGAGCACTCTTGTACCAGCATGACAGTACCACTCTCCACACTTCAAGTGTAAAGTGTTCCAAAGTAACATGAAGAGCTAACCACTCTTGTACCAGCATGACAGTACCACTCTCCACACTTCAAGTGTAAAGTGTTCCAAAGTAACATGAAGAGCTGACCACTCTTGTACCAGCATGACAACACGACTCTCCACACTTCAAGTGTAAAGTGTTCCAAAGTAACATGAAGAGCTGACCACTATTGTACCAGTACAACAGCACCACTCTCCACACTTCAAGTGTAAAGTGTTCCAAAGTAACGTGAAGAGCTGACCACTCTTGTACCAGTACAACAGCACCACTCTCCACACTTCAAGTGTAAAGTGTTCCAAAGTAACATGAAGAGCTGACCACTCTTGTACCAGCATGACAACACGACTCTCCACACTTCAAGTGTAAAGTGTTCCAAAGTAACATGAAGAGCTGACCACTATTGTACCAGTACAACAGCACCACTCTCCACACTTCAAGTGTAAAGTGTTCCAAAGTAACATGAAGAGCTGACCACTCTTGTACCAGCATGACAACACCACTCTCCACACTTCAAGTGTAAAGTGTTCCAAAGTAACGTGAAGAGCTGACCACTCTTGTACCAGAATGACAACACCACTCTCCACACTTCAAGTGTAAAGTGTTCCAAAGTAACATGAAGAGCTGACCACTCTTGTACCAGTACAACATCACCACTCTCCACACTTCAAGTGTAAAGTGTTCCAAAGTAACGTGAAGAGCTGACCACTCTTGTACCAGTACAACAGCACCACTCTCCACACTTCAAGTGTAAAGTGTTCCAAAGTAACATGAAGAGCTGACCACTCTTGTACCAGTACAACAGCACCACTCTCCACACTTCAAGTGTAAAGTGTTCCAAAGTAACATGAAGAGCTGACCACTCTTGTACCAGCATGACAACACCACTCTCCACACTTCAAGTGTAAAGTGTTCCAAAGTAACGTGAAGAGCTGACCACTCTTGTACCAGCATGACAGTACCACTCTCCACACTTCAAGTGTAAAGTGTTCCAAAGTAACATGAAGAGCTGAGCACTCTTGTACCAGCATGACAGTACCACTCTCCACACTTCAAATGTAAAGTGTTCCAAAGTAACATGAAGAGCTGACCACTCTTGTACCAGTACAACAGCACCACTCTCCACACTTCAAGTGTAAAGTGTTCCAAAGTAACGTGAAGAGCTAACCACTCTTGTACCAGCATGACAGTACCACTCTCCACACTTCAAGTGTAAAGTGTTCCAAAGTAACATGAAGAGCTGACCACTCTTGTACCAGCATGACAGCACCACTCTCCACACTTCAAGTGTAAAGTGTTCCAAAGTAACGTGAAGAGCTGACCACTCTTGTACCAGTACAACATCACCACTCTCCACACTTCAAGTGTAAAGTGTTCCAAAGTAACGTGAAGAGCTGACCACTCTTGTACCAGTACAACATGACCACTCTCCACCCTTCAAGTGTAAAGTGTTCCAAAGTAACGTGAAGAGCTGACCACTCTTGTACCAGCATGACAACACCACTCTCCACACTTTAAGTGTAAAGTGTTCCAAAGTAACGTGAAGAGCTGACCACTCTTGTACCAGTACAACATCACCACTCTCCACACTTCAAGTGTAAAGTGTTCCAAAGTAACGTGAAGAGCTGACCACTCTTGTACCAGTACAACAACACCACTCTCCACACTTCAAGTGTAAAGTGTTCCAAAGTAACGTGAAGAGCTGACCACTCTTATACCAGCATGACAGCACCACTCTCCACACTTCAAGTGCAAAGTGTTCCAAAGTAACGTGAAGAGCTGACCACTCTTGTACCAGCATGACAGCACCACTCTTCACACTTCAAGTGTAAAGTGTTCCAAAGTAACGTGAAGAGCTGACCACTCTTGTACCAGTACAACAGCAGCACTCTCCACACTTCAAGTGTAAAGTGTTCCAAAGTAACGTGAAGAGCTGACCACTCTTGTACCAGCATGACAACACCACTCTCCACACTTCAAGTGTAAAGTGTTCCAAAGTAACGTGAAGAGCTGACCACTCTTGTACCAGCATGACAACACCACTCTCCACACTTCAAGTGTAAAGTGTTCCAAAGTAACGTGAAGAGCTGACCACTCTTGTACCAGTACAACAGCAGCACTCTCCACACTTCAAGTGTAAAGTGTTCCAAAGTAACGTGAAGAGCTGACCACTCTTGTACCAGTACAACAACACCACTCTACACACTTCAAGTGTAAAGTGTTCCAAAGTAACGTGAAGAGCTGACCACTCTTGTACCAGTACAACAGCAGCACTCTCCACACTTCAAGTGTAAAGTGTTCCAAAGTAACGTGAAGAGCTAACCACTCTTGTACCAGCATGACAGCACCACTCTCCACACTTCAAGTGTAAAGTGTTCCAAAGTAACGTGAAGAGCTGACCACTCTTGTACCAGTACAACAGCAGCACTCTCCACACTTCAAGTGTAAAGTGTTTCAAAGTAACGTGAAGGGCTAACCACTCTTGTACCAGTACAACATCACCACTCTCCACACTTCAAGTGTAAAGTGTTCCAAAGTAACGTGAAGAGCTGACCACTCTTGTACCAGCATGACAACACCACTCTCCACACTTCAAGTGTAAAGTGTTCCAAAGTAACATGAAGAGCTGACCACTCTTGTACCAGTACAACATCACCACTCTCCACACTTCAAGTGTAAAGTGTTCCAAAGTAACGTGAAGAGTTAACCACTCTTGTACCAGCATGACAGTACCACTCTCCACACTTCAAGTGTAAAGTGTTCCAAAGTAACATGAAGAGCTGACCACTCTTGTACCAGCATGACAGCACCACTCTCCACACTTCAAGTGTAAAGTGTTCCAAAGTAACGTGAAGAGCTGACCACTCTTGTACCAGTACAACATCACCACTCTCCACACTTCAAGTGTAAAGTGTTCCAAAGTAACGTGAAGAGCTGACCACTCTTATACCAGCATGACAGCACCACTCTCCACACTTCAAGTGCAAAGTGTTCCAAAGTAACGTGAAGAGCTGACCACTCTTGTACCAGCATGACAGCACCACTCTTCACACTTCAAGTGTAAAGTGTTCCAAAGTAACGTGAAGAGCTGACCACTCTTGTACCAGTACAACAGCAGCACTCTCCACACTTCAAGTGTAAAGTGTTCCAAAGTAACGTGAAGAGCTGACCACTCTTGTACCAGCATGACAACACCACTCTCCACACTTCAAGTGTAAAGTGTTCCAAAGTAACGTGAAGAGCTGACCACTCTTGTACCAGCATGACAACACCACTCTCCACACTTCAAGTGTAAAGTGTTCCAAAGTAACGTGAAGAGCTGACCACTCTTGTACCAGTACAACAGCAGCACTCTCCACACTTCAAGTGTAAAGTGTTCCAAAGTAACGTGAAGAGCTGACCACTCTTGTACCAGTACAACAACACCACTCTACACACTTCAAGTGTAAAGTGTTCCAAAGTAACGTGAAGAGCTGACCACTCTTGTACCAGTACAACAGCAGCACTCTCCACACTTCAAGTGTAAAGTGTTCCAAAGTAACGTGAAGAGCTAACCACTCTTGTACCAGCATGACAGCACCACTCTCCACACTTCAAGTGTAAAGTGTTCCAAAGTAACGTGAAGAGCTGACCACTCTTGTACCAGTACAACAGCAGCACTCTCCACACTTCAAGTGTAAAGTGTTTCAAAGTAACGTGAAGGGCTAACCACTCTTGTACCAGTACAACATCACCACTCTCCACACTTCAAGTGTAAAGTGTTCCAAAGTAACGTGAAGAGCTGACCACTCTTGTACCAGCATGACAACACCACTCTCCACACTTCAAGTGTAAAGTGTTCCAAAGTAACATGAAGAGCTGACCACTCTTGTACCAGTACAACATCACCACTCTCCACACTTCAAGTGTAAAGTGTTCCAAAGTAACGTGAAGAGTTAACCACTCTTGTACCAGCATGACAGTACCACTCTCCACACTTCAAGTGTAAAGTGTTCCAAAGTAACATGAAGAGCTGACCACTCTTGTACCAGCATGACAGCACCACTCTCCACACTTCAAGTGTAAAGTGTTCCAAAGTAACGTGAAGAGCTGACCACTCTTGTACCAGTACAACATCACCACTCTCCACACTTCAAGTGTAAAGTGTTCCAAAGTAACGTGAAGAGCTGACCACTCTTGTACCAGTACAACATGACCACTCTCCACACTTCAAGTGTAAAGTGTTCCAAAGTAACGTGAAGAGCTGACCACTCTTGTACCAGCATGACAACACCACTCTCCACACTTCAAGTGTAAAGTGTTCCAAAGTAACGTGAAGAGGTGACCACTCTTGTACCAGTACAACATCACCACTCTCCACACTTCAAGTGTAAAGTGTTCCAAAGTAACGTGAAGAGCTGACCACTCTTGTACCAGTACAACAGCAGCACTCTACACACTTCAAGTGTAAAGTGTTCCAAAGTAACATGAAGAGCTGACCACTCTTGTACCAGTACAACAACACCACTCTCCACACTTCAAGTTTAAAGTGTTCCAAAGTAACGTGAAGAGCTGACCACTCTTGTACCAGTACAACAGCAGCACTCTCCACACTTCAAGTGTAAAGTGTTCCAAAGTAACGTGAAGGGCTAACCACTCTTGTACCAGTACAACATCACCACTCTCCACACTTCAAGTGTAAAGTGTTCCAAAGTAACGTGAAGAGCTGACCACTCTTGTACCAGCATGACAACACCACTCTCCACACTTCAAGTGTAAAGTGTTCCAAAGTAACGTGAAGAGCTGACCACTCTTGTACCAGCATGACAGCACCACTCTCCACACTTCAAGTGTAAAGTGTTCCAAAGTAACGTGAAGAGCTGACCACTCTTGTACCAGTACAACAGCAGCACTCTCCACACTTCAAGTGTAAAGTGTTCCAAAGTAACGTGAAGAGCTGACCACTCTTGTACCAGTACAACAACACCACTCTACACACTTCAAGTGTAAAGTGTTCCAAAGTAACGTGAAGAGCTGACCACTCTTGTACCAGTACAACAGCAGCACTCTCCACACTTCAAGTGTAAAGTGTTCCAAAGTAACGTGAAGAGCTAACCACTCTTGTACCAGCATGACAGCACCACTCTCCACACTTCAAGTGTAAAGTGTTCCAAAGTAACGTGAAGAGCTGACCACTCTTGTACCAGTACAACAGCAGCACTCTCCACACTTCAAGTGTAAAGTGTTCCAAAGTAACGTGAAGGGCTAACCACTCTTGTACCAGTACAACATCACCACTCTCCACACTTCAAGTGTAAAGTGTTCCAAAGTAACGTGAAGAGCTGACCACTCTTGTACCAGCATGACAACACCACTCTCCACACTTCAAGTGTAAAGTGTTCCAAACTAACATGAAGAGCTGACCACTCTTGTACCAGTACAACATCACCACTCTCCACACTTCAAGTGTAAAGTGTTCCAAAGTAACGTGAAGAGCTAACCACTCTTGTACCAGCATGACAGTACCACTCTCCACACTTCAAGTGTAAAGTGTTCCAAAGTAACATGAAGAGCTGACCACTCTTGTACCAGCATGACAGCACCACTCTCCACACTTCAAGTGTAAAGTGTTCCAAAGTAACGTGAAGAGCTGACCACTCTTGTACCAGTACAACATCACCACTCTCCACACTTCAAGTGTAAAGTGTTCCAAAGTAACGTGAAGAGCTGACCACTCTTGTACCAGTACAACATGACCACTCTCCACACTTCAAGTGTAAAGTGTTCCAAAGTAACGTGAAGAGCTGACCACTCTTGTACCAGCATGACAACACCACTCTCCACACTTCAAGTGTAAAGTGTTCCAAAGTAACGTGAAGAGCTGACCACTCTTGTACCAGTACAACATCACCACTCTCCACACTTCAAGTGTAAAGTGTTCCAAAGTAACGTGAAGAGCTGACCACTCTTGTACCAGTACAACAGCAGCACTCTACACACTTCAAGTGTAAAGTGTTCCAAAGTAACATGAAGAGCTGACCACTCTTGTACCAGCATGACAACACCACTCTCCACACTTCAAGTGTAAAGTGTTCCAAAGTAACGTGAAGGGCTAACCACTCTTGTACCAGTACAACATCACCACTCTCCACACTTCAAGTGTAAAGTGTTCCAAAGTAACGTGAAGAGCTGACCACTCTTGTACCAGCATGACAACACCACTCTCCACACTTCAAGTGTAAAGTGTTCCAAAGTAACGTGAAGAGCTGACCACTCTTGTACCAGTACAACAGCAGCACTCTCCACACTTCAAGTGTAAAGTGTTCCAAAGTAAGGTGAAGAGCTGACCACTCTTGTACCAGTACAACAGCAGCACTCTCCACACTTCAAGTGTAAAGTGTTCCAAAGTAACGTGAAGAGCTGACCACTCTTGTACCAGTACAACATCACCACTCTCCACACTTCAAGTGTAAAGTGTTCCAAAGTAACGTGAAGAGCTAACCACTCTTGTACCAGTACAACATCACCACTCTCCACACTTCAAGTGTAAAGTGTTCCAAAGTAACATGAAGAGCTAACCACTCTTGTACCAGCATGACAGTACCACTCTCCACACTTCAAGTGTAAAGTGTTCCAAAGTAACGTGAAGAGCTGACCACTCTTGTACCAGTACAACATCACCACTCTCCACACTTCAAGTGTAAAGTGTTCCAAAGTAACGTGAAGAGCTGACCACTCTTGTACCAGTACAACATCACCACTCTCCACACTTAAAGTGTAAAGTGTTCCAAAGTAACGTGAAGAGCTGACCACTCTTGTACCAGTACAACATCACCACTCTCCACACTTCAAGTGTAAAGTGTTCCAAAGTAACGTGAAGAGCTGACCACTCTTGTACCAGTACAACATCACCACACTCCACACTTCAAGTGTAAAGTGTTCCAAAGTAACACATGAGATGTTAATACTGGGTTTTGTAGTTACTGCCTTTGCTGCCAAATCTGCCGGTTCATTCCCAGGAAACCTTTGTAACCAGGAATCCTTGCACACACCACGTTAATGCCAGAAGCATTAAAACATAGAGGGCATCCTGGATATGTTGTACAGTAGGATGGAAGTTGTACAGGTCACAAAGGCTCTGAAGTGCACTAAGGGAATCACTCAATATCAGTCACCTAATTTATGATGGTGCACATATTAAACAGTTGGTAAATTGCATAGAGCTCTGCAGTATAAATGGAAGTGCTATTATGGAAACTGAAAGTATGTGGTTCGGTTCTATAAACATGTCGTTGTTAGCTAATACTGGATTTCTGACAATGAAACCATTAATCCTCTTGCTCTCCAATATTGAAGAGAACAATAGCGGTAATAGTAACCGCGTTTTAGAGAGCAACATATTTTTATGTTTTGCCAGTTATATCGCTCTCTCACAACCCCCAGAATGTCTGGAGGACCACACCTGACACTGGTTTACAGATGTTTGCATATATGTAACTGTTAATCTCTAAAACCGCTTAATCGATAATCACGAAATTCGGCACACACACACACACACACACTTACACACACATGTATATGTATTTTTTCATGGACAAAGTTTTTATAGTAACAATTTTACTACACAATATATTACTGTCAAATGGTTTTCTACTCACTTTTGTTTTACATAGCACATTGATGTATCCTCTATTTGCCCTTCAACATACAATTCATATAATTTTCTATGATTGAAATATAAATGCAAAGTATTACATTCACATGATTTCCTCTACTAATTCTTCCTTTACGAGACAGGATCAGTCTTCTTTTCCTACTTGCCCTTCAACATACAATTCATACAATTTGCTGTATGTTTGAAACAGAAATACAACGTATTACATTCATACCATTTTCTCTACTCACTTTTATTTCACGTAACAGTTCACATGTTATTCCTATCATTTATCAACTTCCTACATACCAACGCCTATACATATCGTATGTTGAAGAGTGAGTAAACTCCAAAACCGATTGATCGCCATGAAAATTGACATATCTAAGTGTTTTCATGTCAAAGGTTTATATGGAATCCATTTTACCTACCACGCAACGTATTACGTTCACATGGTTTTCTCTACTCCATTTGCTTTTACCCAACATACTACTCCCTCTTCTACAAACAGTCCATACATTTTTCCATACATTTGAAATATAAGTGCAAGGTATAACATTCACACGGTTTTTCTACTTATTTTTGTTTAGTAAAACACAATCACATTTCTTTCACTACTCCCGCTCAATTCATACAATTTTCTATTTGATTGAAACAGAAATGCGCAGTACATTCACATGGCTTTATCAACCAGCTATTCTTCTTGTAGCCTTTATTCCTCAACAGTGCTTTTGCTTAGTGTTGCTCCGGTGTTTTAATAAAAAATAAAGAAATAGCTAAAAAAGTAAAGTAATCACAATTGGTTTGAGGAGTGCGCCGGAAAGCACAATATGGAAAAATTGATGAAACAAATGTTAGCCAAGATGGCAAATGAAATGAATTCTGGAATGCGGCAGAGGAAACAAATATGAAAGCCGAATTAAAAAATGTAAACTCCGGAATAGAAAATATGGAAACAAAAATTGACAAAATGGAAACAAAAATGGAAGTCAAATTAAAAATGTAAACTCCGAAACTGAAAAGATGAAGGTGGGAATGTCTGGTATGAAGATAGATCTATTGGAGAATTCTAACGAGTGACTGGCCGGGGTTAAGGAAGCCATGGAAGAACTCGATGGAAATATGAAGGACCTTGGCCAATGTGTTAACACCCTGGAGTCAATCGCAGCACCAAAGAACTGAACTCCATAGTGGAACAAATGCTCGACGAAAACCACAAACTGGGTGGATATCTATGGGGCAGGCCTCCATTCAGCAGTAGATGTTTTTCAGCTGAAATGATGGTGTTTATGAAATACTTGTATGTATTTCTATATCTCTTTTCTCTCGGAAATGACTCTTAACAATTGAAGGGCTTAGTAGAATAAGGGGGTATCCCTCAAAATTGTGTTTCTGAGATATTTAGTACTTTATTAGATTTTCCATAACTCAAACAAAAAATTACCAATCACTAAATAATTTTGGTACTAAATTAGGAAGGTTTTGAACTAACTTTCTGCAAATGTAGGACACAGTATGTTAGTTTATAGCATAAAGAATATTTACTTAACTTGAAGACGGCATACAATATTCTACATTAAAAGTGACAATCACAATTTCATCTTCATTGTTCTCTCCCACTTCACATATGCTGCCTGATCTCAAATTTAAATAAAATTCATGGTGCACAGGGGGTATGAACTTCAACAATGAGGTTATGTCTCGATGTTTTGCTTCTTTGATTGACCTTCCATTAGGGTACTTTGGTTCGAAGACTCTGTTTGATATTTTCTGTGGTTTTCTTTTTCCTTTTTGAAAACTGATGGTAGTGTAAGGACCTAATTGACTGTATGCTAAACACACGTCTACTTCATGCCCACCTTCGAACCTTAGAATGGATAAGAGGTAGAACTGGAACTTAAAAATTCAATGCCACAACTGGGATTTGAACCACAGACCTTCCACTTGCCGGGCGGACGCTCTAACCACTGAGCTATTGTGACAAACTGCCAGAATGGCATTAAATTCTCAAGCCAGTTCGTATTTCTCCTGGTAAACCACAAAGGCAGTCTCACATCAGAGACAATTACCCCAATGGTGACTTACTATTGCAAGTACTTAATATCCCAGGATTAAATAACCTTCACATGGTAATTATTGTTTATTTATGCCAACAAACTTACTGTTGGTGTTTTTAAACACACAAGCCGTGTGTGGGCAAAGTTTAAGAGGTAGAACTGGAACTTAAAAATTCAATGCCACATAAATAAATAATAATTACCTTAGAATGGATGCTTTCCGGAAGTCCACATTTACGCCAGAACGGAATTTGTTTCTTTTTGTTAATTTACTTGTTGATGGAGCCAGACTAACAAAATCTTCTCTCTTCATTTTCAGTACAGAGAATGGTTTCTGCTTCCTTGCATTTCGTATAAGATTTGCCCACTACTCAGGTGTATAAACATACTGGGTACGTCATTTTAAGTTTTCAATAATGCCAAAATCTGCATCACTCTCTTCTTCTGTAATGTGTTTATAACCACACCATTCAGTTTTGCAACATTGGATATTGGTAAATGCTTTAGCAGGCACAATTTTGCCTTTTTGTGTAGAATATTCTTTTCTACTATTCCATGCTAACTTCCTGCTGTTGTACTTCCATTTTTCTACATCTCTCTTCCTCTTTTTGCATCTATTTTCCTCATTTTCTTCATTTACAAGCACAACAAACCTTTCATCATCAGCCATCTTGTTTCCAAACCATGAGATGTGAAAGCTGGTCTCCCATTGGCCAATGCGGTATACAGCTGACCTATCAGGACAAAGGTTTCGAACAGGAGTGGGATAGCCCTATATTCCACTCAGAATACCTGAAAGCTCTTCAGAAGACTTTTATCTATCTCTCCAATATGTCAGAGGGGCTATCCTACACTCTTAATAGTTCAATAAACTAACACTAGATGGACTCAGGTTACATAATATGCAACTAGTTCATATTTGACCAAAATGAGGGATAGCCCCTTATTCCACTAAGCCCTTCAATTGTGACAAAAATGATTGTTTAGCTAACGTTTTGCCTTTCAGGTTTATCTAAGTATCTTCTCCCATAAAAAAAAGGATTTCACAAAAACAGAGGCGAAAAACACCGAGCAAAGCTCAGTCGCCCAGGTACTGTGATGTAACTTGTTGAAATTAATTACAAACTCAAGTTCCGCAAGTCTTTTGTTGCAATTTGAATGCACAGTAACCAGATTAATTGTTAGGGAATTGCGACCCCAGAAAAAAAGCAGAAGCACTTGTTTATCATAGCTGTAACTTTATGAAAGATATTAACTTAATGTCTACTTTAGTTGACAGAAAACTGAGCTCCCTCCTCCAGGTTCCAACTGTTAAAGCTGTGATGAGCTTTGTGGTCAAATTTCTTGCTTCTCTTCATGGTTTGGAGTTGTTGTATGAATTCTGATGACTAATATAGTATATGAACCAGTGTTGTATTTATTGTAATTTGGAATGTACCTTACTGATTGTTAAAGAGTAATCAACCTCATCTCCCAACTCTGTTACAGACTTACTTAGAAGCTGAAAAAACCAAGCAGACAGAAATTACTGCAAAACTTGAAGAAAGAAATGCTGAACTTCAAGCAAGATTAGACAAAGTGACAGCAATGAACCAGAGTTTAGCTGAAGAGAAGAGTTTACTCAACGAGAAGAACGTCACAGACTGCAAACTGATTGAGGAGAAGTCTGAGAAATGGAAGGAGATGTGAGTTAATCTTAATATCTGTCTTAATGATTATGATACTGATGATCATGTTGGTGATGGCAATAATAATGATGACGATGATGATGGTGATGATGATGACGACGATGTTGATGATTTTATTTTATTTATATACAGAGTTTTAAGGTTTATGCATCTTTCTATGCCTAAAGAATCTTCTTTCTCCACTCATCCATATCCATCCATTCCATTTCTTCCAGTCCTCTCACTCTCATTCCAGTCCTTATTTCCAGCATCCACGAGTTTCGACATCTTCCTTTTCTCTCACTCTCATTCCAGTCCTTATTTCCAGCATCCATGAGTTTTGACATCTTCCTTTTCTTCCAGTCCTCTCACTCTCATTCCAGTCCTTATTTCCAGCATCCATGAGTTTCGACATCTTCCTTTTCTTCCAGTCCTCTCACTCTCATTCCAGACCTTATTTCCAGCATCCATGAGTTTTGACATCTTCCTTTTCTTCCAGTCCTCTCACTCTCATTCCAGACCTTATTTCCAGCATCCATGAGTTTTGACATCTTCCTTTTCTTCCAGTCCTCTCACTCTCATTCCAGACCTTATTTCCAGCATCCATGAGTTTTGACATCTTCCTTTTCTCTCACTCTCATTCCAGTCCTTATTTCCAGCATCCATGAGTTTCGACATCTTCCTTTTCTCTCACTCTCATTCCAGTCCTTATTTCCAGCATCCATGAGTTTCGACATCTTCCTTTTCTTCCAGTCCTCTCACTCTCATTCCAGACCTTATTTCCAGCATCCATGAGTTTTGACATCTTCCTTTTCTTCCAGTCCTCTCACTCTCATTCCAGACCTTATTTCCAGCATCCATGAGTTTTGACATCTTCCTTTTCTCTCACTCTCATTCCAGTCCTTATTTCCAGCATCCACGAGTTTTGACATCTTCCTTTTCTTCCAGTCCTCTCACTCTCATTCCAGTCCTTATTTCCAGCATCCATGAGTTTCGACATCTTCCTTTTCTTCCAGTCCTCTCACTCTCATTCCAGACCTTATTTCCAGCATCCATGAGTTTCGACATCTTCCTTTTCTTCCAGTCCTCTCACTCTCATTCCAGACCTTATTTCCAGCATCCATGAGTTTCGACATCTTCCTTTTCTTCCAGTCCTCTCACTCTCATTCCAGTCCTTATTTCCAGCATCCATGAGTTTCGACATCTTCCTTTTCTTCCAGTCCTCTCACTCTCATTCCAGACCTTATTTCCAGCATCCATGAGTTTCGACATCTTCCTTTTCTTCCAGTCCTCTCACTCTCATTCCAGACCTTATTTCCAGCATCCATGAGTTTCGACATCTTCCTTTTCTTCCAGTCCTCTCACTCTCATTCCAGTCCTTATTTCCAGCATCCATGAGTTTCGACATCTTCCTTTTCTTCCAGTCCTCTCACTCTCATTCCAATTCTTATTTCCAGCATCCATGAGTTTCGACATCTTCCTTTTCTCTCACTCTCATTCCAGTCCTTATTTCCAGCATCCATGAGTTTCGACATCTTCCTTTTCTCTCACTCTCATTCCAGTCCTTATTTCCAGCATCCATGAGTTTCGACATCTTCCTTTTCTTCCAGTCCTCTCACTCTCATTCCAGTCCTTATTTCCAGCATCCACGAGTTTCGACATCTTCGTTTTCTCTCACTCTCATTCCAGTCCTTATTTCCAGCATCCATGAGTTTCGACATCTTCCTTTTCTCTCACTCTCATTCCAGTCCTTATTTCCAGCATCCATGAGTTTCGACATCTTCCTTTTCTTCCAGTCCTCTCACTCTCATTCCAGTCCTTATTTCCAGCATCCACGAGTTTCGACATCTTCCTTTTCTCTCACTCTCATTCCAGTCCTTATTTCCAGCATCCATGAGTTTTGACATCTTCCTTTTCTTCCAGTCCTCTCACTCTCATTCCAGTCCTTATTTCCAGCATCCACGAGTTTTGACATCTTCCTTTTCTTCCAGTCCTCTCACTCTCATTCCAGTCCTTATTTCCAGCATCCATGAGTTTCGACATCTTCCTTTTCTCTCACTCTCATTCCAGTCCTTATTTCCAGCATCCATGAGTTTCGACATCTTCCTTTTCTTCCAGTCCTCTCACTCTCATTCCAGACCTTATTTCCAGCATCCATGAGTTTTGACATCTTCCTTTTCTTCCAGTCCTCTCACTCTCATTCCAGACCTTATTTCCAGCATCCATGAGTTTTGACATCTTCCTTTTCTCTCACTCTCATTCCAGTCCTTATTTCCAGCATCCACGAGTTTTGACATCTTCCTTTTCTTCCAGTCCTCTCACTCTCATTCCAGTCCTTATTTCCAGCATCCATGAGTTTCGACATCTTCCTTTTCTTCCAGTCCTCTCACTCTCATTCCAGACCTTATTTCCAGCATCCATGAGTTTCGACATCTTCCTTTTCTTCCAGTCCTCTCACTCTCATTCCAGACCTTATTTCCAGCATCCATGAGTTTCGACATCTTCCTTTTCTTCCAGTCCTCTCACTCTCATTCCAGTCCTTATTTCCAGCATCCATGAGTTTCGACATCTTCCTTTTCTTCCAGTCCTCTCACTCTCATTCCAGACCTTATTTCCAGCATCCATGAGTTTCGACATCTTCCTTTTCTTCCAGTCCTCTCACTCTCATTCCAGACCTTATTTCCAGCATCCATGAGTTTCGACATCTTCCTTTTCTTCCAGTCCTCTCACTCTCATTCCAGTCCTTATTTCCAGCATCCATGAGTTTCGACATCTTCCTTTTCTTCCAGTCCTCTCACTCTCATTCCAATTCTTATTTCCAGCATCCATGAGTTTCGACATCTTCCTTTTCTCTCACTCTCATTCCAGTCCTTATTTCCAGCATCCATGAGTTTCGACATCTTCCTTTTCTCTCACTCTCATTCCAGTCCTTATTTCCAGCATCCATGAGTTTCGACATCTTCCTTTTCTTCCAGTCCTCTCACTCTCATTCCAGTCCTTATTTGCAGCATCCACGAGTTTCGACATCTTCCTTTTCTCTCACTCTCATTCCAGTCCTTATTTCCAGCATCCATGAGTTTCGACATCTTCCTTTTCTCTCACTCTCATTCCAGTCCTTATTTCCAGCATCCATGAGTTTCGACATCTTCCTTTTCTTCCAGTCCTCTCACTCTCATTCCAGTCCTTATTTCCAGCATCCACGAGTTTCGACATCTTCCTTTTCTCTCACTCTCATTCCAGTCCTTATTTCCAGCATCCATGAGTTTCGACATCTTCCTTTTCTTCCAGTCCTCTCACTCTCATTCCAGTCCTTATTTCCAGCATCCATGAGTTTCGACATCTTCCTTTTCTCTCACTCTCATTCCAGTCCTTATTTCCAGCATCCATGAGTTTCGACATCTTCCTTTTCTCTCACTCTCATTCCAGTCCTTATTTCCAGCATCTATGAGTTTCGACATCTTCCTTTTCTTCCAGTCCTCTCACTCTCATTCCAGTCCTTATTTCCAGCATCCATGAGTTTCGACATCTTCCTTTTCTTCCAGTCCTCTCACTCTCATTCCAGTCCTTATTTCCAGAATCCATGAGTTTCGACATCTTCCTTTTCTTCCAATCCTCTCACTCTCATTCCAGTTCTTATTTCCAGCATCCATGAGTTTCGACATCTTCCTTTTCTTCCAGTCCTCTCACTCTCATTCCAGTCCTTATTTCCAGCATCCATGAGTTTCGACATCTTCCTTTTCTTCCAGTCCTCTCACTCTCATTCCAGTCCTTATTTCCAGCATCCATGAGTTTCGACATCTTCCTTTTCTTCCAATCCTCTCACTCTCATTCCAGTCCTTATTTCCAGCATCCATGAGTTTCGACATCTTCCTTTTCTTCCAGTCCTCTCACTCTCATTCCAGTCCTTATTTCCAGCATCCATGAGTTTCGACATCTTCCTTTTCTTCCAGTCCTCTCACTCTCATTCCAGTCCTTATTTCCAGCATCCATGAGTTTCGACATCTTCCTTTTCTTCCAATCCTCTCACTCTCATTCCAGTCCTTATTTCCAGCATCCATGAGTTTCGACATCTTCCTTTTCTCTCACTCTCATTCCAGTCCTTATTTCCAGCATCCATGAGTTTCGACATCTTCCTTTTCTTCCAGTCCTCTCACTCTCATTCCAGTCCTTATTTCCAGCATCCATGAGTTTCGACATCTTCCTTTTCTTCCAGTCCTCTCACTCTCATTCCAGTCCTTATTTCCAGCATCCATGAGTTTCGACATCTTCCTTTTCTTCCAATCCTCTCACTCTCATTCCAGTCCTTATTTCCAGCATCCATGAGTTTCGACATCTTCCTTTTCTCTCACTCTCATTCCAGTCCTTATTTCCAGCATCCATGAGTTTCGACATCTTCCTTTTCTTCCAATCCTCTCACTCTCATTCCAGTCCTTATTTCCAGCATCCATGAGTTTCGACATCTTCCTTTTCTCTCACTCTCATTCCAGTCCTTATTTCCAGCATCCATGAGTTTCGACATCTTCCTTTTCTTCCAGTCCTCTCACTCTCATTCCAGTCCTTATTTCCAGCATCCACGAGTTTCGACATCTTCCTTTTCTCTCACTCTCATTCCAGTCCTTATTTCCAGCATCCACGAGTTTCGACATCTTCCTTTTCTCTCACTCTCATTCCAGTCCTTATTTCCAGCATCCATGAGTTTCGACATCTTCCTTTTCTTCCAGTCCTCTCACTCTCATTCCAGTCCTTATTTCCAGCATCCATGAGTTTCGACATCTTCCTTTTCTTCCAGTCCTCTCACTCTCATTCCAGTCGTTATTTCCAGCATCCATGAGTTTTGACATCTTCCTTTTCTCTCACTCTCATTCCAGTCCTTATTTCCAGCATCCATGAGTTTCGACATCTTCCTTTTCTTCCAGTCCTCTCACTCTCATTCCAGTCGTTATTTCCAGCATCCACGAGTTTCGACATCTTCCTTTTCTCTCACTCTCATTCCAATTCTTATTTCCAGCATCCACGAGTTTCGACATCTTCCTTTTCTCTCACTCTCATTCCAGTCCTTATTTCCAGCATCCATGAGTTTTGACATCTTCCTTTTCTTCCAGTCCTCTCACTCTCATTCCAGTCGTTATTTCCAGCATCCACGAGTTTCGACATCTTCCTTTTCTCTCACTCTCATTCCAATTCTTATTTCCAGCATCCACGAGTTTCGACATCTTCCTTTTCTCTCACTCTCATTCCAGTCCTTATTTCCAGCATCCATGAGTTTTGACATCTTCCTTTTCTTCCAGTCCTCTCACTCTCATTCCAGTCCTTATTTCCAGCATCCATGAGTTTCGACATCTTCCTTTTCTCTCACTCTCATTCCAGTCCTTATTTCCAGCATCCATGAGTTTTGACATCTTCCTTTTCTTCCAGTCCTCTCACTCTCATTCCAGTCCTTATTTCCAGCATCCACGAGTTTCGACATCTTCCTTTTCTCTCACTCTCATTCCAGTCCTTATTTCCAGCATCCATGAGTTTCGACATCTTCCTTTTCTTCCAATCCTCTCACTCTCATTCCAATTCTTATTTCCAGCATCCACGAGTTTCGACATCTTCCTTTTCTCTCACTCTCATTCCAGTCCTTATTTCCAGCATCCATGAGTTTTGACATCTTCCTTTTCTTCCAGTCCTCTCACTCTCATTCCAGTCCTTATTTCCAGCATCCATGAGTTTCGACATCTTCCTTTTCTTCCAGTCCTCTCACTCTCATTCCAGTCCTTATTTCCAGCATCCACGAGTTTCGACATCTTCCTTTTCTCTCACTCTCATTCCAGTCCTTATTTCCAGCATCCATGAGTTTCGACATCTTCCTTTTCTTCCAGTCCTCTCACTCTCATTCCAGTCCTTATTTCCAGCATCCACGAGTTTCGACATCTTCCTTTTCTCTCACTCTCATTCCAGTCCTTATTTCCAGCATCCATGAGTTTCGACATCTTCCTTTTCTTCCAGTCCTCTCACTCTCATTCCAGTCCTTATTTCCAGCATCCACGAGTTTCGACATCTTCCTTTTCTTCCAGTCCTCTCACTCTCATTCCAGTCCTTATTTCCAGCATCCACGAGTTTCGACATCTTCCTTTTCTTCCAGTCCTCTCACTCTCATTCCAGTCCTTATTTCCAGCATCCACGAGTTTCGACATCTTCCTTTTCTTCCAGTCCTCTCACTCTCATTCCAGTCCTTATTTCCAGCATCCAGGATTTCGACATCTTCCTTTTCTTCCAGTCCTCTCACTCTCATTCCAGTCCTTATTTCCAGCATCCACGAGTTTCGACATCTTCCTTTTCTCTCACTCTCATTCCAGTCCTTATTTCCAGCATCCATGATTTCGACATCTTCCTTTTCTTCCAATCCTCTCACTCTCATTCCAGTCCTTATTTCCAGCATCCATGATTTCGACATCTTCCTTTTCTTCCTTTTCTCTCACTCTCATTCCAGTCGTTATTTCCAGCATCCATGAGTTTTGACATCTTCCTTTTCTTCCAATCCTCTCACTCTCATTCCAGTCCTTATTTCCAGCATCCAGGATTTCGACATCTTCCTTTTCTTCATTTTCTCTCACTCTCATTCCAGTCCTTATTTCCAGCATCCAGGATTTCGACATCTTCCTTTTCTTCCTTTTCTCTCACTCTCATTCCAGTCCTTATTTCCACCATCCATGAGTTTCGACATCTTCCTTTTCTTCCAGTCCTCTCACTCTCATTCCAGTCCTTATTTCCAGCATCCACGAGTTTCGACATCTTCCTTTTCTCTCACTCTCATTCCAGTCCTTATTTCCAGCATCCATGATTTCGACATCTTCCTTTTCTTCCAATCCTCTCACTCTCATTCCAGTCCTTATTTCCAGCATCCATGATTTCGACATCTTCCTTTTCTTCCTTTTCTCTCACTCTCATTCCAGTCGTTATTTTCAGCATCCATGAGTTTTGACATCTTCCTTTTCTTCCAATCCTCTCACTCTCATTCCAGTCCTTATTTCCAGCATCCAGGATTTCGACATCTTCCTTTTCTTCCTTTTCTCTCACTCTCATTACAGTCCTTATTTCCAGCATCCAGGATTTCGACATCTTCCTTTTCTCTCACTCTCATTCCAGTCCTTATTTCCAGCATCCATGATTTCGACATCTTCCTTTTCTTCCAATCCTCTCACTCTCATTCCAGTCCTTATTTCCAGCATCCATGATTTCGACATCTTCCTTTTCTTCCAATCCTCTCACTCTCATTCCAGTCCTTATTTCCAGCATCCATGATTTCGACATCTTCCTTTTCTTCCTTTTCTCTCACTCTCATTCCAGTCGTTATTTCCAGCATCCATGAGTTTTGACATCTTCCTTTTCTTCCAATCCTCTCACTCTCGTTCCAGTCCTTATTTCCAGCATCCATGATTTCGACATCTTCCTTTTCTTCCTTTTCTCTCACTCTCATTCCAGTCCTTATTTCCAGCATCCACGAGTTTCGACATCTTCCTTTTCTTCCAGTCCTCTCACTCTCATTCCAGTCCTTATTTCCAGCATCCACGAGTTTCGACATCTTCCTTTTCTTCCAGTCCTCTCACTCTCATTCCAGTCCTTATTTCCAGCATCCATGAGTTTCGACATCTTCCTTTTCTTCCAGTCCTCTCACTCTCATTCCAGTCCTTATTTCCAGCATCCAGGATTTCGACATCTTCCTTTTCTTCCAGTCCTCTCACTCTCATTCCAGTCCTTATTTCCAGCATCCATGAGTTTCGACATCTTCCTTTTCTCTCACTCTCATTCCAGTCCTTATTTCCAGCATCCATGAGTTTCGACATCTTCCTTTTCTCTCACTCTCATTCCAGTCCTTATTTCCAGCATCCACGAGTTTCGACATCTTCCTTTTCTCTCACTCTCATTCCAGTCCTTATTTCCAGCATCCATGAGTTTCGACATCTTCCTTTTCTCTCACTCTCATTCCAGTCCTTATTTCCAGCATCCATGAGTTTCGACATCTTCCTTTTCTCTCACTCTCATTCCAGTCCTTATTTCCAGCATCCATGAGTTTCGACATCTTCCTTTTCTCTCACTCTCATTCCAGTCCTTATTTCCAGCATCCACGAGTTTTGACATCTTCCTTTTCTCTCACTCTCATTCCAGTCCTTATTTCCAGCATCCATGAGTTTGGACATCTTCCTTTTCTCTCACTCTCATTCCAGTCCTTATTTCCAGCATCCACGAGTTTTGACATCTTCCTTTTCTCTCACTCTCATTCCAGTCCTTATTTCCAGCATCCACGAGTTTCGACATCTTCCTTTTCTCTCACTCTCATTCCAGTCCTTATTTCCAGCATCCACGAGTTTCGACATCTTCCTTTTCTCTCACTCTCATTCCAGTCCTTATTTCCAGCATCCACGAGTTTTGACATCTTCCTTTTCTCTCACTCTCATTCCAGTCCTTATTTCCAGCATCCATGAGTTTCGACATCTTCCTTTTCTCTCACTCTCATTCCAGTCCTTATTTCCAGCATCCATGAGTTTCGACATCTTCCTTTTCTCTCACTCTCATTCCAGTCCTTATTTCCAGCATCCACGAGTTTCGACATCTTCCTTTTCTCTCACTCTCATTCCAGTCCTTATTTCCAGCATCCACGAGTTTTGACATCTTCCTTTTCTCTCACTCTCATTCCAGTCCTTATTTCCAGCATCCATGAGTTTCGACATCTTCCTTTTCTCTCACTCTCATTCCAGTCCTTATTTCCAGCATCCATGAGTTTCGACATCTTCCTTTTCTCTCACTCTCATTCCAGTCCTTATTTCCAGCATCCATGAGTTTCGACATCTTCCTTTTCTCTCACTCTCATTCCAGTCCTTATTTCCAGCATCCATGAGTTTCGACATCTTCCTTTTCTCTCACTCTCATTCCAGTCCTTATTTCCAGCATCCACGAGTTTTGACATCTTCCTTTTCTCTCACTCTCATTCCAGTCCTTATTTCCAGCATCCATGAGTTTGGACATCTTCCTTTTCTCTCACTCTCATTCCAGTCCTTATTTCCAGCATCCACGAGTTTTGACATCTTCCTTTTCTCTCACTCTCATTCCAGTCCTTATTTCCAGCATCCACGAGTTTCGACATCTTCCTTTTCTCTCACTCTCATTCCAGTCCTTATTTCCAGCATCCACGAGTTTCGACATCTTCCTTTTCTCTCACTCTCATTCCAGTCCTTATTTCCAGCATCCACGAGTTTTGACATCTTCCTTTTCTCTCACTCTCATTCCAGTCCTTATTTCCAGCATCCATGAGTTTCGACATCTTCCTTTTCTCTCACTCTCATTCCAGTCCTTATTTCCAGCATCCATGAGTTTCGACATCTTCCTTTTCTCTCACTCTCATTCCAGTCCTTATTTCCAGCATCCACGAGTTTCGACATCTTCCTTTTCTCTCACTCTCATTCCAGTCCTTATTTCCAGCATCCACGAGTTTTGACATCTTCCTTTTCTCTCACTCTCATTCCAGTCCTTATTTCCAGCATCCATGAGTTTCGACATCTTCCTTTTCTCTCACTCTCATTCCAGTCCTTATTTCCAGCATCCACGAGTTTCGACATCTTCCTTTTCTCTCACTCTCATTCCAGTCCTTATTTCCAGCATCCACGAGTTTCGACATCTTCCTTTTCTCTCACTCTCATTCCAGTCCTTATTTCCAGCATCCATGAGTTTCGACATCTTCCTTTTCTCTCACTCTCATTACAGTCCTTATTTCCAGCATCCACGAGTTTCGACATCTTCCTTTTCTCTCACTCTCATTACAGTCCTTATTTCCAGCATCCATGAGTTTCGACATCTTCCTTTTCTCTCACTCTCATTCCAGTCCTTATTTCCAGCATCCATGAGTTTCGACATCTTCCTTTTCTCTCACTCTCATTCCAGTCCTTATTTCCAGCATCCATGAGTTTCGACATCTTCCTTTTCTCTCACTCTCATTACAGTCCTTATTTCCAGCATCCATGAGTTTCGACATCTTCCTTTTCTCTCACTCTCATTCCAGTCCTTATTTCCAGCATCCATGAGTTTCGACATCTTCCTTTTCTCTCACTCTCATTCCAGTCCTTATTTCCAGCATCCATGAGTTTCGACATCTTCCTTTTCTCTCACTCTCATTCCAGTCCTTATTTCCAGCATCCACGAGTTTCGACATCTTCCTTTTCTCTCACTCTCATTACAGTCCTTATTTCCAGCATCCATGAGTTTCGACATCTTCCTTTTCTCTCACTCTCATTCCAGTCCTTATTTCCAGCATCCACGAGTTTTGACATCTTCCTTTTCTCTCACTCTCATTACAGTCCTTATTTCCAGCATCCATGAGTTTCGACATCTTCCTTTTCTCTCACTCTCATTACAGTCCTTATTTCCAGCATCCATGAGTTTCGACATCTTCCTTTTCTCTCACTCTCATTACAGTCCTTATTTCCAGCATCCATGAGTTTCGACATCTTCCTTTTCTTTAACAAAAATACACTTATATAATGCACTCTATTCATTTCAATATCATCTATTGGTGGATTCGACATCTTCCTTTTCTCTCACTCTCATTCCAGTCCTTATTTCCAGCATCCATGAGTTTCGACATCTTCCTTTTCTCTCACTCTCATTCCAGTCCTTATTTCCAGCATCCATGAGTTTCGACATCTTCCTTTTCTCTCACTCTCATTCCAGTCCTTATTTCCAGCATCCATGAGTTTCGACATCTTCCTTTTCTCTCACTCTCATTCCAGTCCTTATTTCCAGCATCCATGAGTTTCGACATCTTCCTTTTCTTCCAGTCCTCTCACTCTCATTCCAGTCCTTATTTCCAGCATCCATGAGTTTCGACATCTTCCTTTTCTTCCAGTCCTCTCACTCTCATTCCAGTCCTTATTTCCAGCATCCATGAGTTTCGACATCTTCCTTTTCTTCCAGTCCTCTCACTCTCATTCCAGTCCTTATTTCCAGCATCCACGAGTTTCGACATCTTCCTTTTCTCTCACTCTCATTCCAGTCCTTATTTCCAGCATCCATGAGTTTCGACATCTTCCTTTTCTCTCACTCTCATTCCAGTCCTTATTTCCAGCATCCATGAGTTTCGACATCTTCCTTTTCTTCCAGTCCTCTCACTCTCATTCCAGTCCTTATTTCCAGCATCCATGAGTTTCGACATCTTCCTTTTCTTCCAGTCCTCTCACTCTCATTCCAGTCCTTATTTCCGGCATCCATGAGTTTCGACATCTTCCTTTTCTCTCACTCTCATTCCAATTCTTATTTCCAGCATCCACGAGTTTCGACATCTTCCTTTTCTCTCACTCTCATTCCAATTCTTATTTCCAGCATCCACGAGTTTCGACATCTTCCTTTTCTCTCACTCTCATTACAGTCCTTATTTCCAGCATCCACGAGTTTCGACATCTTCCTTTTCTCTCACTCTCATTCCAATTCTTATTTCCAGCATCCATGAGTTTCGACATCTTCCTTTTCTCTCACTCTCATTCCAGTCCTTATTTCCAGCATCCATGAGTTTCGACATCTTCCTTTTCTCTCACTCTCATTCCAATTCTTATTTCCAGCATCCATGAGTTTCGACATCTTCCTTTTCTCTCACTCTCATTCCAGTCCTTCTTTCCAGCATCCATGAGTTTCGACATCTTCCTTTTCTCTCACTCTCATTCCAGTCCTTATTTCCGGCGTCCATGAGTTTCGACATCTTCCTTTTCTCTCACTCTCATTCCAGTCCTTATTTCCAGCATCCACGAGTTTCGACCTCTTCCATTTCTCTCACTCTCATTCCAGTCCTTATTTCCGGCATCCATGAGTTTCGACATCTTCCTTTTCTCTCACTCTCATTCCAGTCCTTATTTCCGGCATCCATGAGTTTCGACATCTTCCTTTTCTCTCACTCTCATTCCAGTCCTTATTTCCAGCATCCACGAGTTTCGACATCTTCCTTTTCTCTCACTCTCATTACAGTCCTTATTTCCAGCATCCACGAGTTTCGACATCTTCCTTTTCTCTCACTCTCATTCCAGTCCTTATTTCCAGCATCCACGAGTTTCGACATCTTCCTTTTCTCTCACTCTCATTCCAGTCCTTATTTCCAGCATCCACGAGTTTCGACATCTTCCTTTTCTCTCACTCTCATTCCAGTCCTTATTTCCGGCATCCATGAGTTTCGACATCTTCCTTTTCTCTCACTCTCATTCCAGTCCTTATTTCCAGCATCCACGAGTTTCGACATCTTCCTTTTCTCTCACTCTCATTCCAGTCCTTATTTCCAGCATCCACGAGTTTCGACATCTTCCTTTTCTCTCACTCTCATTCCAGTCCTTATTTCCGGCATCCATGAGTTTCGACATCTTCCTTTTCTCTCACTCTCATTCCAGTCCTTATTTCCAGCATCCACGAGTTTCGACATCTTCCTTTTCTCTCACTCTCATTCCAGTCCTTATTTCCAGCATCCACGAGTTTCGACATCTTCCTTTTCTCTCACTCTCATTCCAGTCCTTATTTCCGGCATCCACGAGTTTCGACATCTTCCTTTTCTCTCACTCTCATTCCAGTCCTTATTTCCAGCATACATGAGTTTCAACATCTTACTTTTCTTCTTCTTCCAAGTGGACTCTATTCCAAAATCTTTAATAATAATGATAATAATGGTAATTATAACAACAACAACGATAACAATAACAATAATAATAACAATAACAACAGCAACAACAATAATAACAATAACACTAATAACAATAATAACAATCATAACCATATCAATAACAATAATAGGAATAGGAATAACAATAACAACAAAAATAGCATGATGATGATGAAGATATTGGCTTATAGCGCTTAATAAAATTTAAAATATGTTTGAAAGTGACAAATCTAGTTATGCAATATTCTTAGTTGATCTAGTCTATATAAAACTACTTTTTAATTAAAATTGCTTTTAGTTTTGTCTGAAACATGTTGAGGTATTTATTTTATTATGGTAAAGAAGTGTAAATTTCAGCTTTCAAAGTTTGCCTACAGATTGTCCGTGTGTATCATTGATTGTTCTAATATATGTCAACTATTAATTTAAAAAAAGGTTAAAGCCACAGACTTAAGTACGTAAGATTGTAAGTTGAGTTTGGGGTAAGCGTGTTGAATATAACATTTCCTTGTGCTTTACCAGGAAAATGTACATCAGGTGAACAAGTTAAGGTTGTTATCTTCTTTCTTTGGAAGAATGAATAAAGTAATAAAGTGTATATAGGAAAAACCAAAAGAAATTTAGAAATAAGATCCAAGGAACACTTTAGAAAGTCAAAAACAACATTTGGAAAAATCAGCAGTTGCCAACCACTTTTGGACAGAAAATCACAACATAAAGCCAAAATCGAAACTCCTCAAGCATGTAATGGGAAAACAAGAGCTGTCCACATAGGAACAAATCTTCCTGTTGAAAAATAGAAACAAGTATTCAATTTCAACATCCCCGACAAAGTTATCTTCAGCAAGTTCCTTGAACCATTACCAGAGGAGACTTCAGAGAAAACATTGCCATCCACACCAGGGAGAACCAGTCGATGTCCAGTTGTAAATGAAGGAAAGTCAAGCCTCCAAAACATGTTCTGGTAAAATATAAGTAAGTGTTGTGTAGTGTTATTAATCGACTCACCTTTTTGGTTTAAGTTAAGGTTGTGCTGAGGAACCACATGTACAGCAGGAGATCTGTGATTCAAATCCCAGCTATGGCATTATATTTTTCAGTTCTGATTCTGCCTTTGACAGAAATAAATAATTATTTTCTTACATAAGTATTTAATATATTATTTGAGTGTCATGTTTTCATGTACAGAATTTAATACTTTATAATGGCATAGTAATGCTCTCTGTTTCTTTCCCTCACATTCAGAGTTTCATGTTTTAACATTTCTTTTACTTTGGGTATTATATAATGAGAACTGTGTTAACTTTGTAATGTTGTTTCATTACTGTACGTGTTTAGGTACGAGTCCTGCATGGTGAAACTGGAGGACGTGTCTGTGTGTCTAGCAGAGATAAAGCAAGAAGAAGTTAATGCTACAAAGGTTGCCAGTGAGGAAAAGGAGAAACTAAAGCACGAGTTGAGAGATATCATAGACAAAATAGAAGATGCCAGACTTAGAGGTAGCGAGGACTGGCAGAACAAGCTTCATGTAAGTACTGCCATGTGCTATAAGGTGGACTCGCTGGCTGGCTGGCTGGCTTAGGGTCAGAGATATCATAGACAAAATAGAAGATGCCAGACTTAGAGGTAGCGAGGACTGGCAGAACAAGCTTCATGTAAGTACTGCCATGTGCTATAAGGTGGACTCACTGGCTGGCTGGCTGGCTGGCATAGGCTCAGAGATATCATAGACAAAATAGAAGATGCCAGACTTAGAGGTAGCGAGGACTGGCAGAACAAGCTTCATGTAAGTACTGCCATGTGCTATAAGGTGGACTCACTGGCTGGCTGGCTGGCTGGCTGGCATAGGCTCAGAGATATCATAGACAAAATAGAAGATGCCAGACTTAGAAGTAGCGAGGACTGGCAGAACAAGCTTCATGTAAGTACTGCCATGTGCTATAAGGTGGACTCACTGGCTGGCTGGCTGGCTGGCTGGCTGGCTGGCTGGCTGGCTGGCTGGCTGGCTGGCTGGCTGGCAGGCATAGGCTCAGAGATATCATGTGTGTGGAGACATGTCTCATGAAACAGTGTGATTGTATGTTGTGTATTACAGGAGGAGATCACCAGCGCCATGCACCTGCTGGGTGTGGAGACATGTCTCATGAAACAGTGTGATTGTATGCTGTGTATTACAGGAGGAGATCACCAGCACCATGCACCTGCTGGGTGTGGAGACATGTCTCATGAAACAGTCTGATTGTATGTTGTGTATTACAGGAAGAGATTACCAGCGCCATGCACCTGCTGGGTGTGGAGACATGTCTCATGAAACAGTGTGATTGTATGTTGTGTATTACAGGAGGAGATTACCAGCACCATGCACCTGCTTGGTGTGGAGACATGTCTCATGAGACAGTGTGATTGTATGTTGTGTATTACAGGAGGAGATCACCAGCGCCATGCACCTGCTGGGTGTGGAGACATGTCTCATGAAACAGTGTGATTGTATGTTGTGTATTACAGGAGGAGATTACCAGCGCCATGCACCTGCTGGGTGTGGAGACATGTCTCATGAAACAGTGTGATTGTATGTTGTGTATTACAGGAGGAGATCACCAGCGCCATGCACCTGCTGGGTGTGGAGACATGTCTCATGAAACAGTGTGATTGTATGTTGTGTATTACAGGAGGAGATCACCAGCGCCATGCACCTGCTGGGTGTGGAGACATGTCTCATGAAACAGTGTGATTGTATGTTGTGTATTACAGGAGGAGATTACCAGCGCCATGCACCTGCTGGGTGTGGAGACATGTCTCATGAAACAGTGTGATTGTATGTTGTGTATTACAGGAGGAGATCACCAGCGCCATGCACCTGCTGGGTGTGGAGACATGTCTCATGAAACAGTGTGATTGTATGTTGTGTATTACAGGAGGAGATTACCAGCGCCATGCACCTGCTCGGTGTGTAGACATGTCTCATGAGACAGTGTGATTGTATGTTGTGTATTACAGGAGGAGATCACCAGCGCCATGCACCTGCTTGGTGTGGAGACATGTCTCATGAAACACTGTGATTGTATGTTGTGTATTACAGGAGGAGATTACCAGCGCCATGCACCTGCTGGGTGTGGAGACATGTCTGATGAAACAGTGTGATTGTATGTTGTGTATTACAGGAGGAGATCACCAGCGCCATGCACCTGCTGGGCGTGGAGACATGTCTGATGAAACAGTGTGATTGTATGTTGTGTATTACAGGAGGAGATCACCAGCGCCATGCACCTGCTGGGTGTGGAGACATGTCTCATGAAACAGTGTGATTGTATGTTGTGTATTACAGGAGGAGATCACCAGCGCCATGCACCTGCTGGGTGTGGAGACATGTCTCATGAAACAGTGTGATTGTAGGTTGTGTATTACAGGAGGAGATCACCAGCGCCATGCACCTGCTGGGTGTGGAGACATGTCTCATGAAACAGTGTGATTGTATGTTGTGTATTACAGGAGGAGATTACCAGCACCATGCACCTGCTGGGTGTGGAGACATGTCTCATGAAACAGTGTGATTGTATGTTGTGTATTACAGGAGGAGATTACCAGCACCATGGACCTGCTGGGTGTGGAGACATGTCTCATGAAACAGTGTGATTGTATGTTGTGTATTACAGGAGGAGATTACCAGCACCATGCACCTGCTGGGTGTGGAGACATGTCTCATGAGACAGTGTGATTGTATGTTGTGTATTACAGGAGGAGATTACCAGCACCATGCACCTGCTGGGTGTGGAGACATGTCTCATGAAACAGTGTGATTGTATGTTGTGTATTACAGGAGGAGATTACCAGCACCATGGACCTGCTGGGTGTGGAGACATGTCTCATGAAACAGTGTGATTGTATGTTGTGTATTACAGGAGGAGATTACCAGCACCATGCACCTGCTGGGTGTGGAGACATGTCTCATGAAACAGTGTGATTGTATGTTGTGTATTACAGGAGGAGATTACCAGCACCATGCACCTGCTGGGTGTGGAGACATGTCTCATGAGACAGTGTGATTGTATGTTGTGTATTACAGGAGGAGATTACCAGCACCATGCACCTGCTGGGTGTGGAGACATGTCTCATGAAACAGTGTGATTGTATGTTGTGTATTACAGGAGGAGATTACCAGCACCATGGACCTGCTGGGTGTGGAGACATGTCTCATGAAACAGTGTGATTGTATGTTGTGTATTACAGGAGGAGATCACCAGCACCATGCACCTGCTGGGTGTGGAGACATGTCTCATGAGACAGTGTGATTGTATGTTGTGTATTACAGGAGGAGATCACCAGCACCATGCACCTGCTTGGTGTGGAGACATGTCTCATGAAACAGTGTGATTGTATGTTGTGTATTACAGGAGGAGATCACCAGCGCCATGCACCTGCTGGGTGTGGAGACATGTCTCATGAGACAGTGTGATTGTATGTTGTGTATTACAGGAGGAGATCACCAGCGCCATGCACCTGCTGGGTGTGGAGACATGTCTCATGAAACAGTGTGATTGTATGTTGTGTATTACAGGAGGAGATTACCAGTGCCATACACCTGCTTGGTGTGGAGTACTCGCGGCTGGAGACATCTCTCATGAAACAGTGTGATTGTATGTTGTGTATTACAGGAGGAGATTACCAGTGCCATACACCTGCTTGGTGCGGAGTACTCGCGGCTGGAGACATCTCTCATGAAACACAGCAGGAAGCTTGAGATGCTGATGGACAAGTTGCTCAGCTTCATTCAGAACAGCGAGCAGAGGCCATCGACTGAGGAGAAGTGCATCATCCACGAGGCAGTGACTCTTGTCGAGCAGCTTAAACACCTGAACTTGGAGCACCAACAGCAGCTTCAGGAGCAGCAAGCAGAACTCAAACGAACCGTCAATGACACATGGTTTGAACACAACAGGGAACTTAATGAAGAAAACAAACAGTTGAAGAAAGACCTTGCAGACTTTCAGAACAAAAGCATGCAGGGTACTCGTGAACTTCTGGAGCAGTTGAAGTGTGAGAATACAGCACTGCGAGAACAGATAGAAGAGCTTGTTGAGCAAGTGCGAGAGAGTAAAGAAGGAGAGAAGGAGGAAATAACGCGAGAGATTTGGAACAAACTGCAGCAAGAGAATAACAAGCTTGAGGAGCAGTTAGAACTGTTACAGGAGAAGCTGGCAATTTACAGCGAAGTTGACTCTAAACAGCAAGCCGAGAAAGAAGTCCTGTTAGCCACCTTACAGGACAAACTTCGCAAGATCACAGAGGAAAATGAGAAGCTGATGAAAGAGAATATGAATTTGCAGCAAGTGGTTGATGGTTCTCAGGTAAATATGAACCCATATGGTGATTGCATCACCAGAACAGCACAAACAATGACTGATCCTGATATGGAGATCATGCATCTCACAATGGAGAATGCTTCTCTGCACTCGCAGCTTCAGCAGCTTTCAGATGAGTTCACAGAGAAGGAACTGGAGCTGCAAATGGCCAAGATCATGCATCGACAAGATGAGATGGATGCTCTCATGTGCGAGAACTGCAACCTGAAGAAGGAACTGGAGGAGGTGAAACTTCAGGCTCAGCAGCCAAGCACTCTTCTACAGAAACTGAAAACAGAAAATGCTCAGCTGAAGGCGCATCTGAGGAGGTTCCTCTCCAAGGATCAGGAGAAGGAAAGCCATGCACGGTTTGCTACATGGTTGGCAATGGACAGTGAAAAGTTCAACGGGAAGGCTTCTGTTGAAAATACAAACACAGATCAGGGCACCATCATTATCAACTTGGCAGACTTGACAAAACCTTCACTACAACGAATGACTTCCAAAAATAAATCTGAGGTAGAATGCATTAACTTGTATGGTCCTTCATCAAACTTTGAGTCATTAGAGTCACAGTCAGGTCTAGTGACAGAATTGGCAGCAAACACATTAGAACACATCAATGGTGAGTCTTCCCACTGCCAACAATCTGTAGAGAGTAGCCCTGAACAGCAAAATGGGGAATCAGCAGCTAAGAATGGGCGAGTTTCTAGGGATGCTGCGACCAATACTGCCTCGCTTGCACAAACATTTGAACTGCAGCGAGAACTGCAGTTGGAGAAAGAGAGGTGTAAGAAGTACCAACAAAATGTAAAGAAACTAAAATCTGACATTCAAATTCTTAAGAACAAACTTGGAGAAAACAGAAAAGCAGGAAAGCAAGATTCCAACCTGGTTGTGAAGCAGAACAACACAAACTCCGTGCTGAGTCCATCGCGAAATGATGGAAGTTTGTCTCACTTTCAGAAACAGGTAAGGTAAATAACAGTCAACTTATCTGAAGATCTCATACACTTTGATTTGCCCTGAATACTGAAGGGACAGGTTAGAGGCTGGTTCACTGAATATAACATTTTGTTTCACAATAAACAATTAGAACAGATTCTAAAATAAGAACAAATTAGAAACTTAAAGTATTGGAACAAGGATGAAATTTGCCTAAAGATGTCCCCACCCGGAGATCCGATTGGGGGACAGTTTTAACTCCGGAATGTTTATCTTTAGGACTCATATTCATGTATGTGGCTTTCATGTAACTGTTTTCTTAACGGGCACCAGTTTTACAATGTGGCAGTTACATCACCCGACTTAAACCCCCATTTTGCAAGGGGGACCACACCTATCGTTGGTCAACGGGTCCATCGGACCTAGCCGGGAGGACTATAATGACATGAGGACATATTCCTCAATAAAACGCTTGATCATTAAAAATTTTTGTCATTCATATCTACAAGAAATAGAAACAAATGCCAAAGATAAAAAATGGATTACACTACTTTCCAATCCAGATATAATCCCCCAGAGACCAAGGAAAACAGCTGTTGCAGCCTTCCGACTATTGACAAATCATGACTGCTTGGCAAGTCATCTCTACAGAATAGGTATCTCAGCCTCACAGATATGTGTCCTGTGTAACGATCCAGCAGAAATGAATGAAGAACACTTGAAGACCTGTGAAGCATTAAGATCAGAAGAAACTACAGTTCAAAAGTATTGGAAAGCACGAATGCTAATGGCTTCATTGCCAGATGCAAGGCACTAGAAAACAACAACAACAACAACAAATTAGAAACTAAAAACTTTACTTATCTTAGTATGTTGATATTCTTTTTCTCTTTTAAAAGTCAATAATCCTGTTTTAGCCAGGTTATATGCACTTCCAAAAATACATAAACCAGGAAATAAAATGAGACCCATAATAAATTCAATTAATTCACCTACATATAGTTTAGCTAAATGGTTAACCAAAAATTTAGTAATTTTGAAACATTTGAGAGTTTAAGTATTAAAAATTCTTTTGAACTAGTAAAAAAGATTAATAACCTAATATTATCTGAGAATGATAAATTAGTTTCTTTTGATGTAGTTTCTTTATTTCCTAGCATTCCTAGAAAAAAGCTTTTGATTTTTTTTAAAAAAATGGTTAAATTCTTTAGAATTAGATAATGACTTAGTAGATGATTTTGTAAAACTTACAAATCTTTGTTTAGATCAAAATTTCTTTAGTTTTAATGGTAATTTTTTTCAACAAACTTCTGGCTTGGCAATGGGTAGTCCACTTTCGCCATTTCTTGCTAATCTTTTCATGAGTTTTTTTGAAACTCAAATTACAAAATCATTCCCTTTAATTTTTAAAATATGGTATAGATATGTGGATGATATTTTTGCTGTTGTCCCTAATAAACAGATAAATGATGCTTTAAAACTTTTAAATTTACAAGATAAAGCTATACAATTCACTTTGGAAACTGAGAATAATGGATTCCTTTCATTTTTGGACTTAAAAATTAAAAGACATAAAAATAAATTGAAATTTGATATTTACAGAAAATCTACTCACACTGATAATTACATAAAATATAAAAGTTTTAATCCTTTTGCACATAAATTTGCTGTTTTTAATAGTTTAATTTATAGATTAATAAATATACCCCTTAATAAAGATGAATTTGACATAGAATATAAACATATTATTAACACTGCAGTAATTAATGGTTTTAATACAGATTTTATACATAAAAGGATAGGGGAATTTAAATATCAAAAAGCTGTCAAAGAAGTTTCAATCCTTAAAAAAATAAAAGATAATTATACTTTTAAAAAGTTTACTTACCATCCATGGGCTAATAAAAAATTTACAAGGATTTTTAAAGAATATGGAATAAATTTGGTCCCTCAAAATAAATTTAATATACAAAATTTACTTAATTTTTCAAAAAAAGATAAAATACCAAATTATAAAAAATCTGGCATTTATCAATTTAGCTGTTCAGATTGTGATAAAGTTTATATTGGTAAAACTAAACGTCATCTAGAAACCAGAATAAAAGAACATTTTAGAAATATTAAATATAAACAAACTGATAAATCAGCTGTGGCAGATCATTTTTGGTCATTTAATCATGAAATTAATTCAGAGGTTAAATTATTAAAACAGTTAAGTAATCCGATAGATTTAATGGTTTGGGAAAAAATTTTTATTTTAAAAAACAGGAACCATGTCATGAACTTTGAATTACCATCTATAGATTGTATTTATAAATTTTTGTTTTCAGAGATTGGTAAATAAAAAATTGAATATGAATAATTGTTTTTCACAAAAATAAAAGATTGTAGCTTGGCAACGATTTTGTTTATATGGCTTTGAGAATGAGCTGGATATAGCTTGAAACCCCTGGGTCAGCAAAAGAGAAAAAGAATATCAACATACTAAGATAAGTGAAGTTTTTAGTTTCTAATTTGTTCTTATTTTAGAATCTTGTTGCTTCACTGTTAATAGCTTCAATTTTTACTTAATTAGAACAGAAATGCATATTTAGTTCACACGGTCACTTTATTAATGTGGTCTAGTTCAATTTACAGCACAGCTTTGCTTAGTTCATGGAATCACTTCACTTTCTTCATGACATAGGCATGTGAAGCAGCTTCTTGTTCAGGGAATCAAGCACCAGACATCTCTAATTGCTTGTAGAAGTAGAACTTACAGCACATCACACGCTCACCCCAACATCCTCATTTAATGTTTCACACCCACCAACTCATTCATGAAAATGCTCTTCTATATAGACCTGAAATTTTCTAATATTCCTTCAATAGCATTTCTGATTTAAACCAAAAAGGTAAGTCAATTAATAACACTATACAGCACTTACTTATAATTTAGTGGAACATGTTTCGAAGGCTTGACTTTCCTTCATTCTCAACCGGACATCGACTGGTTCTCCCTGGTGTGGATAGTGATGTTTTCTCTGAGGTCTCCTCTGGTGGTGGTTCAAGGAACTTGCTGAAGGTATCTTTGTTGGGGATGTTGAAATTGAATACTCTGCTTCTATTTTTCAAAATGAAGATTTGTTCCCACGTGGACAGCTCTTGTTTTTCCGTTATGTGTTTTAGGAGCTTCGGTTGTGGCTTCATGTTGTGGTTTTCTGTCCAAAAATGGTTGGCAACTGCTGATTTTTCCAACTGTTTGTTTTTTATGTTTCTAAGTGTTCCTTGGATCTTATTTCTAAATTTTTTTTGATTTTTCCTAAATACACTTTATTACAGTCACTGAATTCAATTTGGTAAATGCCAGATTTTTTATTGGGTGGGATGGCACCTTTAATGTACAGTAGATATTTTATGGAGTAGTGGTTCACTGGCGCTAGCTGAATGGTCTGTTCTTTGAAAAACAATAGACAACACTCATTTTTTTAAATTTTCCATCATATTCCAGAGTTTATTTTCCTCCATAATCAACTGGACATCAATGTTAATATCTAATGTGGCACACCTGCAAACAAGAATGTCAAAGTTAAAGATTGACCAAATCCTTTTTCATGTTTCCATGAAACACAGGAAAGATTCCCATTTTTAATAAGCAATTTACAACTAAGCTACCATGGCCAACTTGCCAGTATGACATTACATTCCTTAACCGATTCGTAGTTTCCTGGTTAGACCACAAGGGTATCTCACATCAGAGATAAATACCCCAAGGGCAACTTACAGTAGTAAGTACTTTATGTCCAGGGTTTAAGTAACCTTCAGATGGTAATTATTATTTATTTATGCCAACAAACTTAATGCTGGCATTAATAAAGATTAAGGATATTTGTATTCTCATTTCGAATATGGCACTCATTTATTTCAGTATGTCATCACCGTGAGTCTGGGTGGTCCAGTTAGATGCTGGCCTACTGATCCCAAGGTTGTGGGTTCAAATCCAGCCCAAACCGATGGTTTTTAAGTGTGCTTAAAAACAACAGCTCCATGTCAGTAGATTTACTGGCATGTAAAAGAACTCCCGAGGGACGAAATTCCAGCACACCGGCGACGCTGATGTGATCCTAGCTATTGACAGCATCATTAAACAACAAAATAATTTTTTTAATTTTTATGCCATCACCCACCGCCCAGCAGCATAAATCATTAACAGCGATGTTTCATGCAAAAAAAAAACAGTTTGCTGCAACATTGGCAACTTTTGTTGCTAATAATGAGCAACTGCTCACTGCTGAAAAAAAGAATATATATGACCAAATTAATTTGTCAATTGCAGCACAAAAAAGCCGATTCTTTTTTTTGGACCCACTAGGCGGCACTGGCAAAGCATTCCTTATCTCAATGATATGTGCATGCATTAGATCACACAATCATATTACATTAGCAATTGCTTCATCAGGCACTGCAGCGATCTTGCTTGATGTTGGGTAGACTGTGCACTCAGCACACAAGTTGCCATTGAACATTCATACAAATCCAGATGAAATGCATAACAAATAAGCACTCAGGCATGTCAGAAGTTTTGAGAAAATTCACTTTTTTTTTTATTAATGTCCTCCAACATTGTGTCATATCGGACGAATAAATGAAATGAAATGGGTGAAATGATGCTCAAATGAGCCCGAGGTCCATGGAGCTTTAAGTTGCCCGACATTTGTGTTCTCAGGGTAGGGAAAACCTCAGAAAAAACCTTACCCGGATAACTTACCCTAAGCGAGATTCGAACTCGCGACCTCTTGAACGTGAGGCAGACACGCTAACCATCACGCTACCGAGGCGGGCGAGAGAGAGAGAAAATGCACGATTATTATCTGGGATGAATACACTATGATCCATAAGCATTCACTTCCAGCTCTCGATAGAACGCTGAAAGATATCAGTAATAATTCTACTGCTGCTGTCCAGTGATTTCAGACAGACATGGCTGGTCATTCTGTGTACTACATATGCGGACGAAATTAGCACATGTTTGAAAAAATCATTCCTATGGCAAAGTGTCAGTAAATTATGCCTTACCATAATTACATGTCTTCATATTCAAAATGATTCATTGGTATTGGTATTCTCTGAACAATTACTCCACATTGGCAAAGGAAAATTTATATTGCATTCAAATGCAATTCAACTTCTAGACAATTTTTGCAACATGGTGGATAGTAATGCTTTGACTGAAATTATATTTCCAAATTTACAAGCTAATTACACAAATCATGCTTGGCTATGTGAGCAAGTTATTTTGGCCACAAAAATATAGATGACAATGCAATTAATTTTAAAATACAACAGTCATTACTTGGCAATGAAATATCATTCAAATCCATCGACACTGTTGTCAATCCTGAGGAAGTTATCAACTATCCTGTTGAATTCTTGAATTCACTGGATTTAGCTTAAATGCCACCGCATAACTTAAGATTGAAGGTTGGTTCACCAATCATTTTGCTTCGAAATTTGAATGCAACAAAGCTATGCAATGGCATGCGATTGGTCATAAAAAGTCATGGGCAATGTTCTTGAAGCTACCATTTTAAACGGAAAATTTCTAGGTGAATTTGCTCTACCACGGATCTCAATGATCCCTTCAGACTCGCCCGTTCTATTGAAATGTTTACAATTACCAATTTGCTTGGCTTTTGTAATGGCTATTAATAAGTCACAAGGCCAAACAATGTTGATTTGTAGGTTGGATCTGAAAAATCTGTGCTTTTCGCATGACCAGTTATATGTTGCATGTTCAAGGGTGGATAAACTGTCAAATTTGTTTGTTTATACCCTTAAAAGATTAACTAAAAATATTGTTCATCAAATAGCATTAAGATTTAAAAAAAAAACCTTTTATTCCTGTTGATAAAATAAAACCTGTCTTCAGCGAAATTGAGCGGGACTCTGGAACATTACCGCTAAAGACATATTTCTGTTTAACAAAGGTAGGCCAAGGCCATTAAGAAGATTAAACCATTAACATACATAAAAGGACAGTATGAGGTAAAAAATGTATGTACATTATTGTGTTGTGTGTATTTAGATATTTCTGCTGCAATACGTACATGTATTACACACCAAAACATAATGAACGAAAAATAGCTGTATACACAATTCATTTTTTTCCCAGTAGTCAAGAAGAGCTTTCTGGACACATTGCTGCTTACCTCCTCGACTTCCACAAACACTTTGGCCTGAGAAATCACACCAAACATATCCAAATCATTTCGCCATAGGGCAAATTCTTGCAGTTCCTTTAGACATTTGACAGCATCCCAATAAGTCTTTAGCCTACACCCTTCTTTCAACTAAGGGACGTATTCCTCTTCTCCCCCCTCTGCCTTCTCTTCTTCTATCCGACTTTCCATATTCTCAATTAAGAGATCTATATCAACTGTGTCTGTTTCAGTTTGCACATCACTGTTTATGTTGACATATTCCATGGCACTGCAATTGAAAGCACCTTCATTAATGTAGTTTTGTGCCTGAAAATTTTCTAAACTCTACATTCCAAAACTGGAAATTTTCCATTAAAAGGTGTACTATGATTTCCGTTGTCAGCTTGACAGTTTCCATTTAATAAAGTGAATTTAGTGTGTTTTTCAACTTTAAATTCACGGCACCAATAAAATATTTCTGTTTTAGACAGATTTCCATTTAACAGGGGTCCGTTGAACTTAAAGGCAGGTGTTACTGTATTAAGATTAAAAATATATTTATATAGTTATTTTTTGAACTTTAAAAAATATGTTGTTGTCGTTAGCTAATGCTGGATTTCTGACAATGAAGTCATTAATCCTCTTGCTCTCCAATATTTTTCACTGATGGATGGGAAGGGCACTAGAAGTGGCCAGGCATATTTGAAGGTGGTCTCGATCCATTTCCTCTTGCAGATCACATAGAGGACAGAATGGTGAAGAATATATCCCAGTTCTGTTTAAATGTTTTGCCAGACAATCATGTCCTGTAATCAACCTGAAGGTTGCAACTGCTGTTTTTTGAGGATATTCAGGAATCACTGTTTGAATGTTTGGTAGTTCCCATTTTTTATTCTTTGATTTTTCATAGTAATATTTTGCAATAATTTTTTTGAATTCAGAGTTGACTAGTCTTTTAGCTGCATAAAATGGTAGATTAACTATAGATTTTTGTACACCGCTGGTACCCTTTTTTGCAAGAAAATCAGCTTTCTCATTATCACTCAGTCCTCAGTGAGCTGGTATCCATCGGAAGACTAGGTGTTTTTGAAGTGCGGTTAGATGGCTAAGCATCTTCCAACATTCTATAATTTAAGAGGTAGAACTGGAACTTAAAAATTCAATGCCACAACTGGAATTTGAACCACAGACCTTCCGCTTGCCGGGCGGACGCTCTAACCACTGAGCTATTGTGACAAACTGCCAGAATGGCATTAAATTCTCAAGCCAGTTCGTATTTCTCCTGGTAAACCACAAAGGCAGTCTCACATCAGAAACAATTACCCCAATGGTGACTTACTATTGTAAGTACTTTATATCCCAGGATTAAATAACCTACACATGGTAATTATTGTTTATTTATGCCAACAAACTTACTGTTGGTGTTTTTAAACACACAAGCCGTGTGTGGGCAAAGTTTAAGAGGTAGAACTGGAACTTAAAAATTCAATGCCACAACTGGGATTTGAACCACAGACCTTCCGCTTGCTGGGCGGACGCTCTAACCACTGAGCTATTGTGACAAACTGCCAGAATGGCATTAAATTCTCAAGCCAGTTCGTATTTCTCCTGGTAAACCACAATTCTATAATTGTTTGGTTTTTTGGTGACAACTTGGAAGTAATTGCTATAATTGCTGCCCTGGAATCTGAGAGAATAACTGCTTGCTGAAAATGTGAAATTCTGTACAAAAGATTTTGTAGGGCCATTCGAATTGCTTCAATTTCTCCACCAAAGTTTGTAGTTCCATAACTTAAAGATTTGTAATAGGAAAAGAGGTGACATGTGACTCCAGCACCTGCTCCATCTTGGTTTGATATCAATGATCCATCAGTATAAATATGGAGCCACTCATGTTCTGGAAATCTAGTATGGATTGTCTCTAATGCTAATAATTTTAGAACACTAGTTGGAATATCACTTTTTTTAACTTCTTCTGTCAGGTGTAAATAATATGTGATGTCTAATGTATGTGTTGGATTGACTTTAGATATGAAGTTTTCCTTTGAATTAGGAAGGTGTACATCCTTCTTGATGTCTTGAATTTTGGAAAGAAAGCTCTCGTGAGTCTTTAGTGTATGTGTAAAATTTCTCTTGTGTCATGTATTGAATGGAAGTCTGATCAACTTTTCGTGTTGAATAAGAGCCGCTTTTTCTATTTCATATTCAATGGGGTATTGGTTGGTTAGTATATCCATAGCTGCTATTGGTGTGGTTTTGATAGCACCTGTAATTAATCTCAGACTTTGGTTTTGAAAGATTTGAATTTTTTTTGTTACTTCGCTGCAGTAAGTAAATAATGGTTTTATATATACATTGTATATTGTGTTAAGCGTTGCTCTGAAACATCCCCACTTCATTCCTGTTAGACGTTTTAACAGTGAAAGGCGCCTCTCTGCTCTTTGTATTACATTTTCTATATTTTTGGTCCATGTAAGTTTGGTATCAAATGTAACTCCTAAATACTTTGCTTCCTTTGTTTCTGGTAATTGTTGACCCTCAAAATTTAGTTTTATTTTTAGTGGTTTTTTTCTTAGTGAAAAGATTTGGTAGTTTGATTTTGTTGTATTAACAGTCATTAAATTTTCTTTGGTCCACCTCTGTAAGTTGGTTAAGGATTGTTGCATGGTTTTTTCTAGTTCTGTGCTTTTGCTTTTTGGTTTTGAAGTCCACATTACTAAATCATCAGCAAATAGTGCACACCTCACGCCTGATTCTTGTATTTGTTGTGGTAGATCATTAATAAATATATTAAAAAGTGTAGTGCTGAGCGCTGCACCTTGTGGTAAGCTGCAGTGTACTTGTTTATATTTAGATATATTTCTTCCATATCTGGTTGCAATAAAGCGTTGTGTTAGGAAATGACATAGCCATGAAAACATTGGACCTTGTATCCCTATTTTTTTTACTTTCTTTAGTAGTTTTGTTCTGCATATAGAATCATATGCACTTTGAAAATCAATAAAAACTGATAAATTATCTTCTTTTCTATTGAAGGAGTCTTTGATTTCTTGACTGAGAAGTAAGACTTGTTCATTTGTAGAGTGGAACTCTCTGAATCCAGCTTGACATGGGGATATTAAATTTTGTGATTCTAGGGACCAGTTTAACCTGTTTGACACCATTCTTTCCATCACTTTTGCTATTATGCTGGTAAGAGCTATTGGTCTATAATTTTTTATTTCTGATGCTGTTTTGTCTTTCTTCAAGAGTGGGACAATTATTGCTTTTCACCATTCAGCAGGTACAGTAGTTTTCCAGGATAGATTGTAGAGTTTCAGTAGTTGTTGTTTTGCTGTTTTTTCAAGTTTTTTTATGAACTCTGGATGTATGTGATCTGGTCCAGGAGACTTTTTGTTTTTTAGATTATTTATTGCAATGTTCAATTCTTGCATATTAAAATTTTGAAAAAAGATATTGCACTGAGTGTTAGGATTACATTCTCTTTCTTGTTTCAAATCTTTCTTAAATTCATTACGTTCCTTTTTATTATTTCTTGTTACTTTGTTTGAATTAGCATAATATTTATTGAATGTTTCGGCTATGACTGCATCATTTACTTTAAAAAATATACCTCTCATGAAAATGAGCTTTTTTTTCCTTGCTGTTATTTAAAACAGTTTTAAGTTTGTACTTGACCAATTTAAACTTATACTATAGTGATACAGTCACATGCTACTGAAAGGTCGAGTTGCAATAACTGTGGCGTGGTGGCATCAGGTGTTCTAAAAATAGTGAAGTGCTCTTTATTCTGGGTATGCATGAAATAATGTTGCCTAAAACACACAGTCCCCATGGTTGCTGGCCAGCTCACACATCAGCTTGTTTTCATATTTCAGATTGCAGAACTTGAACAGAAAGTGAGGGAAGAGAACTCATTGAGGTTCACTCTTGAAGTGCAGATCAACAAGATGCGATATGAGCTACAGGTTAGTGGTATTACACAACACCCTTGGTATGCAGGTGGAACATACTGCTTCAGTCAGAATAAGCTACCTAATAAATGCAGGTGTAATAGAAATAAATAAACAGATGGACAAATAAATAAGTAAACAAGTCCATAAGACCCCTGTCAGGTAACGGCCTCCTACCAACTATGGCAGGGATAGCTCAGTGGTACTGGTGCTCTAATGACCTAGCTGTCGACGGGCCCTTAAACCCTAATCGCTCACTCAGTCACTCAGTGGTACTCACAGCGTGAGCTAGTCTCTATGAGTTAAATTTCCCTTAGAGAGTCTTGTTTTTGCACCTTTCTTACTGCCCGTACTTGCTAGTTGCATTATTGTTGTTGTTAGCTAATGCTGGATTTCTGACGATGAGGTCATTAATCCTCTTGCTCTCCAAAATTTTTCACTGATGATATTGAAGAGAGCAATAGCAGCAATAGTAACCGCTTTTTAGAGAGCACCATATTTTTATGTTTTGGCGGTCACATCGCTCTCTCACAACCCCCAGAATGTCTGGAGGACCACACCTGTCGTTGGTTTATGGGTCTCACCGACCTGACCGGGAGGATTAACAAAATAAATTCACCGACCATATCCTCTGATTACCAATCAGAGGACGTATTACATGCCATGACAGGTCAGCATGTTAGGGGTTAAGATTTTATAGAGAAATTAGAGAAATGAAGAGATTGGAAAAATAAAGACTCCCTAGCCCTTGGGAACGCTAATAGCATCGGGGTCGGAAGAGAACAAGAGATGACCAAGGTAAGGTCAGATAGAAAAGTTACAGTGAGGAGCAAAACACCAGTAAGTGGAAGTAATGTTCTGCTCAGCTTGGCTACCTTGTGGTCACTATTCACATATCCCCTAGACGGAGACCCCTGAGTCTTAAAATTGGGATGTAGGGTTTTGGAAAGGCACATACATAAACTATTACACAAATTATCATCGCTGATCTGAGACCTATGCTGATTTTTCAGCAACTTCATTATGCAGAACTCCTACTCACACATGTAAGTGCTACCGAACATAGCTACTATTTTTGCAGCATTGTTAATAAGATTTGAAAAGTGTGAACCAAGAAGGCCTATGTAGAATTCTACAGCACTGAGTGTGTTGCATTTCACTTCTCAACTCAATTAGCTCCATTTGAATTGCTGCATCTTAAATCCACATATATTTTAACTTTATCATTCTCATTCTTGAGAACCAGCCTTTATTTCGAAATGGTGAATGAGCCTAAAGCGCATTGCACCCTTAGAAGACAGTACACGTTAAATGGAGCACAGTGTTGCTACATGTACTAGTTGAGAATCTTTCTCCGCGCGCGACTCCAAGGTGGCCGGAGTCCTGTACATAGTCCTTCAATTGCTGCTTGACGGCCGCTTTTAACTTTTGTATTCCTGCACGCCTTTGTCACTGTATGACTTAAATTTACAAATGACTTGTCTATATAAACAATTGATTTCCCCTGGTCCCTAAACCTTTATACGTCTTTTAGATATTTATGTCGCCATCTGATGATATTGATATCGTCTCTTTCTATTAATATGCACTTGTTACCCCTTCTTTCATATTCGAACCCCAAATCATGTAAGAACCAACTAAGAATGGCCCTTGAGAAATTTGGTAGGGTCTCACCACTGTTGACCCGTGACAATTATATTCAGCGTGGGTGGAATATTTGCAAACTGTAAAGAATTAACAATTTGCTGCACTCCACTTTGCACTATTCAATCAAATTGCGTTAACCTAGCGTTTTGTGTAGTCCCACCCTATTTCCTTTCTTTTTCGATGGCGTTCTTAGAGGTCCTTTCATTACTTCCTTTTTAATCCCACACTAGTGCTTCTGAACACCTGATAGCCTTAGCTGTTTCTTTTACTGCCTTACTTACATGCATTTTACTTCAAAAATAATCTAACACATTCATAATTATTTGGCACGCCTTACTTCTTAATTTACCAACATATCGTCTCCTCCTAGCTTCCCCCTCCATAACTACCAATATTTACTAAAATATTAAACAAATAACACAATAACAACTCACAGTTACACAAACAGCTTCTTTCGAACCAATGTTAGTGCTGCTCCTTCTGCTATCTTCTGTGTCAGGCCTGGCGCGAGAATAAGCTGAATAGATGAATACCTTTTGTTTACCTTACTGGATAAAAGAAAGAGGTTACGAGTTGCATTATTGTGACTGTGTCTATCTTCTCTTTATGTTGATATTATGACCCCCCCCCCCCTTCCCACACTTTTCCACTGCACTATCGATCACTATGCTTTTATCCTCTCCCACATTTCTTTCCACCTCACTCTGTCTCTCTCCATTCTCATTCACTGCATTAAATTCTTGGGACCATATCTGCCGTGGGCGTCCTATGTTCCTCTTCCCTCGTCTTGGGTCACATACTGTTGTCGCATAGACCCACCTATCCTAGTGCATTCTGGCCACGTGGCCTCCTGGTGCACCTAGCATTGGTGGTCGCATCCTCTATTCCACTCCTCCATCTCAGCTCATCTTGTCCTTGAGGGTGCATTCTGGCCACGTGGCCTCCTGGTGCACCTAGCATTGGTGGTCGCATCCTCTATTCCACTCCTCCATCTCAGCTCATCTTGTCCTTGAGGGTGCATTCTGGCCACGTGGCCTCCTGGTGCACCTAGCATTGGTGGTTGCATCCTCTATTCCACTCCTCCATCTCAGCTCATCTTGTCCTTGAGGGTGCATTCTGGCCACGTGGCCTCCTGGTGCACCTAGCATTGGTGGTCACATCCTCTATTCCACTCCTCCATCTTAGCTCATCTTGTCCTTGAGGGTGCATTCCGGCCACGTGGCCTCCTGGTGCACCTAGCATTGGTGGTCACATCCTCTGTTCCACTCCTCCATCTCAGCTCATCTTCTCCTTGAGGGTGCATTCTGGCCACGTGGCCTCCTGGTGCACCTAGCATTGGTGGTCACATCCTCTATTCCACTCCTCCATCTCAGCTCATCTTCTCCTTGAGGGTGCATTCTGGCCACGTGGCCTCCTGGTACACCTAGCATTGGTGGTCACATCCTCTATTCCACTCCTCCATCTCAGCTCATCTTGTCCTTGAGGGTGCATTCTGGCCCCGTGGCCTCCTGGTGCACCTAGCATTGGTGGTCACATCCTCTATTCCACTCCTCCATCTCAGCTCATCTTCTCCTTGAGGGTGCATTCTGGCCACGTGGCCTCCTGGTGCACCTAGTATTGGTGGTCACATCCTCTGTTCCACTCCTCCATCTCAGCTCATCTTGTCCTTGAGGGTGCATTCTGACCACGTGGCCTCCTGGTGCACCTAGCATTGGTGGTCGCATCCTCTATTTCACTCCTCCGTCTCAGCTCATCCTGTCCCTGAGGGTGCATTCTGGCCACGTGGCCTCCTGGTGCACCTAGCATTGGTGGTTGCATCCTCTATTTCACTCCTCCGTCTCAGCTCATCCTGTCCCTGAGGGTGCATTCTGGCCACCTGGTCTCCTGGTGCACCTAGCATTGGTGGTTGCATCCTCTATTTCACTCCTCCGTCTCAGCTCATCCTGTCCCTGAGGGTGCATTCTGGCCACCTGGTCTCCTGGTGCACCTAGCATTGGTGGTCGCATCCTCTATTCCACTTCTCCGTCTCAGCTCATCCTGTCCCTGAGGGTGCATTCTGGCCACCTGGTCTCCTGGTGCACCTAGCATTGGTGGTCGCATCCTCTATTTCACTCCTCCGTCTCAGCTCATCCTGTCCCTGAGGGTGCATTCTGGCCACCTGGTCTCCTGGTGCACCTAGCATTGGTGGTCGCATCCTCTATTTCACTCCTCCATCTCAGCTCATCCTGTCCCTGAGGGTGCATTCTGGCCACCTGGTCTCCTGGTGCACCTAGCATTGGTGGTCGCATCCTCTATTTCACTTCTCCGTCTCAGCTCATCCTGTCCCTGAGGGTGCATTCCGGCCACGTGGCCTCCTGGTGCACCTAGCATTGGTGGTTGCATCCTCTATTTCACTCCTCCGTCTCAGCTCATCCTGTCCCTGAGGGTGCATTCCGGCCACGTGGCCTCCTGGTGCACCTAGCATTGGTGGTTGCATCCTCTATTCCACTCCTCCGTCTCAGCTCATCCTGTCCTTGAGGGTGCATTCTGGCCACGTGGCCTCCTGGTGCACCTAGCATTGGTGGTTGCATCCTCTATTCCACTCCTCCGTCTCAGCTCATCCTGTCCCTGAGGGTGCATTCCGGCCACGTGGCCTCCTGGTGCACCTAGCATTGGTGGTCGCATCCTCTATTTCACTCCTCCGTCTCAGCTCACCCTGCCCCTGAGGGTGCATTCTGGCCACGTGGCCTCCTGGTGCACCTAGCATTGGTGGTCGCATCCTCTATTCCACTCCTCCGTCTCAGCTCATCCTGTCCCTGAGGGTGCATTCTGGCCACGTGGCCTCCTGGTGCACCTAGCGTTTGTGGTCGCATCCTCTATTTCACTCCTCCGTCTCAGGTCATCCTGTCCCTGAGGGCGCATTCTGGCCACCTGGCCTCCTGGTGCACCTAGCGTTGGTGGTCGCATCCTCTGTTCCACTCCGTCTCAGCTCATCCTGTCCCTGAGGGTGCATTCTGGCCACCTGGTCTCCTGGTGCACCTAGCATTGGTGGTCGCATCCTCTATTCCACTTCTCCGTCTCAGCTCATCCTGTCCCTGAGGGTGCATTCTGGCCACCTGGTCTCCTGGTGCACCTAGCATTGGTGGTCACATCCTCTATTCCACTCCTCCATCTCAGCTCATCCTGTCCCTGAGGGCGCATTCTGGCCACCTGGTCTCCTGGTGCACCTAGCATTGGTGGTCGCATCCTCTATTCCACTTCTCCGTCTCAGCTCATCCTGTCCCTGAGGGTGCATTCTGGCCACCTGGTCTCCTGGTGCACCTAGCATTGGTGGTTGCATCCTCTATTTCACTCCGTCTCAGCTCATCCTGTCCCTGAGGGCGCATTCTGGCCACGTGGCCTCCTGGTGCACCTAGCATTGGTGGTCGCATCCTCTATTCCACTTCTCCGTCTCAGCTCATCCTGTCCCTGAGGGTGCATTCTGGCCACGTTGTCTCCTGGTGCACCTAGCATTGGTGGTCGCATCCTCTATTCCACTCCTCCGTCTCAGCTCATCCTGTCCTTGAGGGTGCATTCCGGCCACGTGGCCTCCTGGTGCACCTAGCGTTGGTGGTCGCATCCTCTGTTGCACTTCTCCGTCTCAGCTCATCCTGTCCTTGAGGGCGCATTCTGGCCACCTGGTCTCCTGGTGCACCTAGCATTGGTGGTCACATCCTCTATTCCACTCCGTCTCAGCTCATCCTGTCCCTGAGGGTGCATTCTGGCCACGTGGCCTCCTGGTGCACCTAGCATTGGTGGTCGCATCCTCTGTTCCACTTCTCCGTCTCAGCTCATCCTGTCCCTGAGGGTGCATTCTGGCCACGTGGCCTCCTGGTGCACCTAGCGTTGGTGGTCGCATCCTCTATTCCATTCCTCTGTCTCAGCTCATCCTGTCCCTGAGGGCGCATTCTGGCCACGTGGCCTCCTGGTGCACCTAGCGTTGGTGGTCGCATCCTCTATTCCACTTCTCCGTCTCAGCTCATCCTGTCCCTGAGGGTGCATTCTGGCCACGTGGTCTCCTGGTGCACCTAGCATTGGTGGTCGCATCCTCTATTCCATTCCTCTGTCTCAGCTCATGCTGTCCCTGAGGGTGCATTCTGGCCACGTGGCCTCCTGGTGCACCTAGCATTGGTGGTCGCATCCTCTGTTTCACTCCTCCGTCTCAGCTCATCCTGTCCCTGAGGGTAACACCCAGTAGTTTTGTTTCTCTGGCTCACTTGTACCATCTGGATCTGTGAATGTCCAGCTTTGGCTTCCCTTTAAGAGAACTAGGATGACACAGGTTTGCAGGATCTTGTGTTGACATTGATATGTTTATCTAGTAGAATAAATTTCATACTCCATGCAGGTGTAAAGAATATAAAATACTAAGTTTTCTTTTGTATGTTTTATTGTTTTGCAAATGTTGACTTTTTTGAGAATTGTAAGGCCTACATTGGGTCTCCTCTGTAGCGCAGTTAGTAGCGCACTTGCCTCAGGTGCAGAGGCCCCGGGTTCGATCCCCGGTACCAGCATGGGGATTTTATCCCCTCTGGGATGTCTGGCACATGGTGCACTCAGCCTCGTTAGTCCCAGGGGGACCAATTGAGGAGCTACTTGATAGAAAAGTAGCAGCCCCAGGTCGTGAAGAGCGCATAACTGGCCAGGAGGGATTGGGACGCTGACCACGTACCACCCCACCAATGATGCCTGCAGTGGGCCAAGGTGAGGAATCCAGCGGCTGGGTGCTGGGGCTACAAGGCCAACGTTGAGTTGATGGGAGCAGTCCTCACATTGTGTTGTACCTGACTGCCCTCAGATGTAAACAAAACACTTGTCCAGCACTTTTACCCGCTCACTATCTTGGGCAAATTAAAATGTTATGTCAATGTTACTGGAATGATGTATTCATTCAAGTAATAATAAAGATTGAGTTTTCAATAGTTAAGGAAGCAGAAAAATGAAATATGTATTTTAGGTATCTTCCTTTCGTAGAAGTTTGAAAACAGTGTTGTTATAATCAATTTCATTTAAAAAGTGAGTCAATTAATAACACTAATTGTTGTTTAGTGTTATTAATTGACACCTTTTAACTTAAAATATATTTTAGGGTTAAACCAATGCTGATATAAAGGGATACGGATGTTTCCCAATTACATACGTTATTATTATTCATTGCAAGCTAAAACAATAGCAATTGCTTTTAATACGCAAGTAGATAAAAGTCCTCCTCAACAATTGTGTTCTTTTGTATATTACCATGCCAAAATAAAACTAATGATCTTCTTGTTATAAATGATACTTAAAGCTGCCACCTCACCCAACAATACTTATACCTGTTGCCTGCCCTTCCCTTCCTCCTCACTATTACTAATGCCGGGCGATACCTCCCCTAATCCCCCTCCCTCAGAATGTGCCAGCTGTCCAACCATGAAGGTTGCAGCACATTGTAACATTAAATTGTGACTAAGTTCATTCGAATTAAGATAAAAAGGGATTACATCATTGTTCTCACAATGTTTGCATGGTAGAGGCGTGCACATTCTTAGGTTCGGCCTCAACCATAACCGAGCCCAGAAACAGATTATAGTGTGCTACTTGGTCTGGGCCCCACTGTGCAATTTTGTGCTAAATCAAATCATTTTGCTGTTATTTATATAGTTATTATCATCATCATCATAGTCATCTTCATCACCATCTACATCTTCATCATCATCTTCATCATTATAATCATGTTCATCATCTTCATCATCATCATCGTCGGCCTGGGTGGCTCAGTTGGTTAGACGCTGGCTTACTGATCCCAAGGTCGCGGGTTCAAACCCGGTCCAGGCCGATGGTTTTTAAGTGTGTTTAAAAATGACAGCTCCATGTCAGTAGATTTACTGGCATGTAAAAGAACTGCTGCGGGACAAAATTCCGGCACACCGGCGATGCTGATGTGATCCTGGCAATTGACAGCATCGTTAAACAACAAAATAATTTTTTTCATCATCTTTATCATCACAATCATCTTCATCATCATCTTCATAATCTTCTTCATCATCATCATCTCCATCATCATACTCATCTTCATCATATTCATCACCATCATCTTCATCTTCATCATCACAATCATCTTCATCATCATCTTCCTCATCTTCTTCATCATCATTATCTTCATCTTCATCATATTCATCACCATCCTTATCATCATCTTCATCATCACAATCATCTTCATCTTCGTAATCTTCTTCATCATTATCTTCATCATATTCATCACCATCTTTATCATTATCTTCTTCATCACCATCTTCATCATCATCTTCATTGCCCGCCTCGGTAGCATGATGGTTAGTTGTTGTTGTAGTGTTTAACGCCCGCTTTTACTACTACGGCACCGCAGGCGGTGACACTGATGATACATGAAGATGGAGCACCGGTGGAATGAGATGGCGGGGGAAACCGGAGTACCCGGAGAAAACCCGCCCTGACGCCACTTCGTCCACCACGAATACCACATGCGGGTCCCTGGGATCGAACCCGGGCCGCCTAGGTGGTAGGCGAGCGCGCTAACCGCTCGGCCACGGCGCCGCCGTGATGGTTAGTATGTCAGCCTCACGTTCAAGAGGTCACAAGTTTGAATCTTGCTTAGGGTAAGTTATCTGGGTAAGGTTTTTTCCAAGGTTTTCCCTACCCTGAGAAGACGAATGTCGGGTAAGTTAAAGCTCCATGGACCTCGGGCTAATTTGAGCATCATTTCACCCATTTCATTTCATTCATTTGTCCGATATGACACAATGTTGGAGGACGTTAATTAAAAAAAAAAAATAATCATCTTCATCATCATCATCATCATCATATTCATGATCATCATAATCATGTTCATCATCTTCCTCATCTTCATCATCTTCATCATCATCTTCATCATCTTCATCATCATCATCATCATCATCATCATCAATCATCATATTCATGATCATCATAATCATGTTCATCATCTTCCTCATCTTCATCATCATCTTCATCATCATCATCAATCATCACTATTATTATAATTTAAAATGTGTCAGCAGAATAATGATATAGAATTCCTAGTAAAGAAATGCGGCAACAATTGTGCTATTCTTGGAATTCAACTCAGGTGACCAAAAAATGTGATAAATTGTTTTGTACCTCTCAATTTTCAAGGCACGACCTGGCCTGAGCTTGATGAACCATTTATATCCATTTGTCAAGAAGCTAGATGTCGCAAACATTTGACACAAATCATGTTTTTTTACCAGGTCTGTAGTGCTGGATGGGGTGGACCCAGTGTAAAAGAAACTGTACTTCTGTTAGCAGTGTAGCACAATTTATATTAAAACAAAGAAAGGATTGTAGTCTATGGTAATATAAAATTTAAATAACCATATATCATAAAGATAGACATCTAATGAAAGCTAAACCTTGCAGGTTCCAACAACAAATATAATACAGGCAGTATTGGGCAAAAATGTTTAGTATGGACCAAATTATACAGAAAAGCCAAAACACAGTTTACACTGCATTATAAAAATGTACATAGATTGGGTGCATTTTAGAGGAATTAGTTGTAGGCAAGGAAGAATTAGCTGACATTGGAGCTGTAGTGGAAAGAGGTGTAAACAAATTGTTGAGCAAGCTTTTGATTGGCTTGCATCTGTGGGGAGTTTACTCTATATGCTCATTCAATTAGAAGACTGTCACTTTTGTGTGCAGGAATACAAATATGCTTGTGTTTTACTTTCAGGAGAAACTGCAACTAGAACAGGAACTTGGAGTTCTTCGCAATCGCCTGGAGAGGGACTTTGTGTCTCGTTATGAACTAGAACAACTGAAGAACAGCTATGAGATGGCACTGAGTCGTGCCAAGTATGAGGCTGAGATGGAAGCAAGGGATGACCTCAATGAGAAACTCTGTCATATAAACTCCTTTATTGAAAAACAGGTTTGTTGCAGACACTGATTGTACATACCGCACTGTACAAAAATGGCACAAATATCATATTTCATCACATAATCATCACACAATTTATGCCTTACTCATTAAGTAAAAGTACACAGTGTGACTATTATGTGAAGAATAAATTATTTCAAACTGGCCATGTTAACTTTTGGTGACTAATACATAGTTATTGGACTAATATCAAGATTGAGATATTGAATCATGGTCTCATCACTGTCTTAATGGAGACGAATACAAAATTGACCTCACCAAAATACTCTCAATATATGCAAAAACAACTCACACTATTAACTGTGTAAAACTGTCTTTGAGGATACACTGACTCAAACTGGCTCAGCACTCACTTGCCCAGCACTGACTGGCCCAGCACTCACTGGCACAGCACTGACTGTCTGAATACTTACTGTCCCAACACTCACTGGCACAGCTTTGACTGTCTCAATGCTCACTGTCCCAATACTCACTGGTACAGCACTGACTGTCTCAATACTCACTGTCCCAACACTGAGTGGCCCAACACTCACTGGCACAGCTTTGACTGTCTCAATGCTCACTGTCCCAGTACTCACTGGTACAGCACTGACTGTCTCAATACTCACTGTCCCAACATTGAGTGGCCCAACACTCACTGGCACAGCTTTGACTGTCTCAATGCTCACTGTCCCAGTACTCACTGGTACAGCACTGACTGTCTCAATACTCACTGTCCCAACATTGAGTGGCCCAACACTCATTGGCACAGCACTGACTGTTTGAATACTCACTGTCCCAACACTGACTGTCCCAACACTCACTGGCCCAACACTCACTGGCACAGCACTGACTGTCTCAATACTCACTGTCCCAACACTGACTGGCCCAACACTCACTGGCACAGCACTGACTGTCTCAATACTCACTGTCCCAACACTGAGTGGCCCAACACTCATTGGCACAGCACTGACTGTCTCAATACTCACTGTCCCAACATTGAGTGGCCCAACACTCATTGGCACAGCACTGACTGTCTGAATACTCACTGTCCCAACACTGACTGTCCCAACACTCACTGGACCAACACTCATTGTCCCAACACTCACTGGCCCAACACACACTGGCCCAACACTCACTGGCACAGCACTCACTGGCACAGCACTGACTGTCTCAATACTCACTGTCCCAACACTCATTGTCCCAACACACACTGTCCCAACATTCATTGTCCCAACACACACTGTCCCAACACTCATTGTCCCAACACACACTGTCCCAACACACACTGGCACAGCACTCACTGGCACAGCACTGACTGTCTCAATACTCACTGTCCCAACACTCATTGTCCCAACACACACTGTCCCAACACTCATTGTCCCAACACACACTGTCCCAACACTCATTGTCCCAACACACACTGGCCCAACACTCACTGGCACAGCACTCACTGGCACAGCACTGACTGTCTCAATACTCACTGTCCCAACACTCATTGTCCCAACACACACTGTCCCAACACTCATTGTCCCAACACACACTGTCCCAACACTCATTGTCCCAACACACACTGTCCCAACACTCATTGTCCCAACACACACTGTCCCAACACACACTGTCCCAACACTCACTGTCCCAACACTCATTGTCCCAACACTCATTGTCCCAACACACACTGTCCCAACACTCACTGGCCCAACACTCACTGGCACAGCACTGACTGTCTCAATACTCACTGTCCCAACACTGACTGGCCCAACACTCACTGGCACAGCACTGACTGTCTCAATACTCACTGTCCCAACACTGAGTGGCCCAACACTCATTGGCACAGCACTGACTGTCTCAATACTCACTGTCCCAACATTGAGTGGCCCAACACTCATTGGCACAGCACTGACTGTCTGAATACTCACTGTCCCAACACTGACTGTCCCAACACTCACTGGCCCAACACTCACTGGCCCAACACTCACTGGCACAGCACTGACTGTCTCAATACTCACTGTCCCAACACTGACTGGCCCAACACTCACTGGCACAGCACTGACTGTCTCAATACTCACTGTCCCAACACTGAGTGGCCCAACACTCACTGGCACAGCACTGACTGTCTCAATACTCACTGTCGCAACACTCACTGTCCTAACACTCACTGGCACAGCTTTGACTGTCTCAATGCTCACTGTCCCAGTACTCACTGGTACAGCACTGACTGTCTCAATACTCACTGTCCCAACATTGAGTGGCCCAACACTCATTGGCACAGCACTGACTGTCTGAATACTCACTGTCCCAACACTGACTGTCCCAACACTCACTGGCCCAACACTCACTGGCCCAACACTCACTGGCACAGCACTCACTGGCACAGCACTGACTGTCTCAATACTCACTGTCCCAACACTCATTGTCCCAACACACACTGTCCCAACACTCATTGTCCCAACACACACTGTCCCAACACTCATTGTCCCAACACACACTGTCCCAACACACACTGGCACAGCACTCACTGGCACAGCACTGACTGTCTCAATACTCACTGTCCCAACACTGAGTGGCCCAACACTCACTGGCACAGCACTGACTGTCTCAATACTCACTGTCGCAACACTCACTGTCCTAACACTCACTGGCACAGCTTTGACTGTCTCAATGCTCACTGTCCCAGTACTCACTGGTACAGCACTGACTGTCTCAATACTCACTGTCCCAACATTGAGTGGCCCAACACTCATTGGCACAGCACTGACTGTCTGAATACTCACTGTCCCAACACTGACTGTCCCAACACTCACTGGCCCAACACTCACTGGCCCAACACTCACTGGCACAGCACTCACTGGCACAGCACTGACTGTCTCAATACTCACTGTCCCAACACTCATTGTCCCAACACACACTGTCCCAACACTCATTGTCCCAACACACACTGTCCCAACACTCATTGTCCCAACACACACTGTCCCAACACACACTGGCACAGCACTCACTGGCACAGCACTGACTGTCTCAATACTCACTGTCCCAACACTCATTGTCCCAACACACACTGTCCCAACACTCATTGTCCCAACACACACTGTCCCAACACTCATTGTCCCAACACACACTGGCCCAACACTCACTGGCACAGCACTCACTGGCACAGCACTGACTGTCTCAATACTCACTGTCCCAACACTCATTGTCCCAACACACACTGTCCCAACACTCATTGTCCCAACACACACTGTCCCAACACTCATTGTCCCAACACACACTGTCCCAACACTCATTGTCCCAACACACACTGTCCCAACACACACTGTCCCAACACTCACTGTCCCAACACTCATTGTCCCAACACTCATTGTCCCAACACACACTGTCCCAACACTCACTGGCCCAACACTCACTGGCACAGCACTGACTGTCTCAATACTCACTGTCCCAACACTGACTGGCCCAACACTCACTGGCACAGCACTGACTGTCTCAATACTCACTGTCCCAACACTGAGTGGCCCAACACTCATTGGCACAGCACTGACTGTCTCAATACTCACTGTCCCAACATTGAGTGGCCCAACACTCATTGGCACAGCACTGACTGTCTGAATACTCACTGTCCCAACACTGACTGTCCCAACACTCACTGGCCCAACACTCACTGGCCCAACACTCACTGGCACAGCACTGACTGTCTCAATACTCACTGTCCCAACACTGACTGGCCCAACACTCACTGGCACAGCACTGACTGTCTCAATACTCACTGTCCCAACACTGAGTGGCCCAACACTCACTGGCACAGCACTGACTGTCTCAATACTCACTGTCCTAACACTCACTGGCACAGCACTGACTGTCTGAATACTCACTGTCCCAACACTGACTGTCCGAACACTCACTGTTCCAACACTCATTGTCCCAACACTCACTGGCCCAACACACACTGGCACAGCACTGATACTGTACTCACTATCACTATACACAGTGTTACTATACACACATTACTATATACACATTACTATACACACATTACTATACACACATTACTATACACACATTACTGTACTCACTGGTCCAACACTCACTGTCCACTCTCTGGATCAATGAATGGAAGTACTGTCAATATCAATATACCGGCACCATGAGCCAACACATTATACATAACAAAATGTTGTTTGAAGAAACTTTCAACGTACCATTGAAGATATCCACTGCATTATGCAACAAACATGTAGAACATCTCCAGCAGGCCTTGACATAACAGCCCAGAAATAAGCCACAGTTATATTGATTTCAGCTGTGAAAGCCTATGTTCTCTCATCATATCTATATATATGTCATACAAATACTCTGTCTTATTGCTATTAGTACATTTTGCATGGCATGGTTTGTCAAATCCTGCGAATGTTGCAGGTTCAGGAGCAGATGCGCAACACAACAGAAGTGCAGATGAAACAAGACTTCCAGGATACCCAGCTGAAACTTCTCTCAGAACTCGCCAAAGTACAAGCAACGCTGCAGACTAAGGGAGAACAGGAGAAAGAACTGAGAGAAAAATGTGAGAAGCTAACACGGGAATGTGAGAAGAAGCAGGAAATAAAAAGAAAGAAGCTGATTGAAAAGTCATACAGTGTGAACCTCGCCCCAAGTTGTGCCAAGTAAGTTACAAACATAGCAAGAAATTATATTTTTGCAGTGAGGCGTGGCGCTATCATAACAAGCAACTTTGTTTTAGCAGGGAAAAAGAAATCAGCACAAAGTTTCTGGATATGAGGGCCTCAAGTCTTGGACAGGCTCCAAAGAGTCCAATATCCAGCCCTCCTCTAGCAGCTGAACAGTGGCCCTCAGATCATCCGTTCAGTCACATCCTGCGCCGGGAGTTGGAGAGAAGCATACGCAAACATACACATACAGGTGAGTGACTACAATCCATTCATTCATCCATCCCTCCGTCCCGTCCCGTCCCGTCCCTTCATCTGTCTGTCTATTTACTTGTCTTTCTACGGTCTATCTATTTGTATATTGGTCTGTCTACCTGTCTCCTATCTGTCTACCCATCTGTCTGTCTACTCATCCATTTACCTGTCTACTGGTCTGTCTACGTACCTGTCCGTCTACCTACCTGTCTATCGGTCTGCCTGCCTGTCGGCCTGCCTACTCATCTCTCTGCTTACCCATTTGTCTGCCTACCCGTCGGTCTGCCAACGTGTCTGTCTACCTACCTGTCTTTCTACCTATCTGTATATTGGTCTGCCTATCTGTCTACCCATCCGTCTGTCTACTCATCTGTCTGCCTACCTGTCGGTCTACCTACCTGTCTACCTACCTGTCTTTCTACCTATCTATCTGCATATTGGTCTGCCTAACTGTCTGCCTATCTGTCTACCCATCTGTCTGTCTACTCGTCTGTCTGCCTACCTGTCGGTCTACCCACCTGTCTACCTACCTGTCTTTCTACCTATCTATCTGCACATTGGTCTGCCTATCTGTCTACCCATCTGTCTGTGTACTCGTCTGTCTGCTTACATGTCTATCTACCTACCTGCCTGTCTACGTACCTGTCGGTCTGCATACCCGTCTGTGTGCTTACCTGTGTGCCTACCTGTCTACCTACCTGTCTGCCTACCCGTCTGCCTATCTAGCTGTCTGCCTACCAGTCAATCTGCCTACCTGTCTACCTTCCCGTCTGCCTATCTACCTTTCTGCCTGCCTACCTGACTGTCTGTCTACCAGTCTGTCTGCCTTCCTATCTACCTATCTACCTGTCTGCCTGCCTACCAGTCTACCTAGCTGTCTGCCTACCACTCTACCTATCTGTCTGCCTGCCTGTCAGTCTGCCTACCTGTCTGTCTGTGTACCAGCCTCTATGCCTACCTATCTACCTGTCCACCTGTCTACCTACCTGTCTGCCTGCCTACCTGTCTGCCTACTTGTCTGTCTACCTGTCTACCTGCCTGTCTATTTATTTATTTATTTATTATTTTCAGTTCAGTATAGTGTTAAACACACAAAAGAACAATGTCATATGAGGTTACTAATGATGATGATGATGAGGGTGACGGTGACGGTGATGATAGTATTAGTAATAGTAATAATAATAGTAGTAAGACTAATAATAATAATAATAATAATAATAATAATAATAATAATAATAATAATAATAATAATAATAATAATAATAATAATAATAATAATAGTAATAATAATAATAATAATAATAATAATAATAATAATAATAATAATAATAATAGCAATAATAATAATTAATAACAATAACAACAACAATAATACTTTGTCAATTAGATTGTGTGATAAAAGTAAGGTACCAATTAGCATTAATAAACTCATCCATGCTATAATAGTGAGACAGAATATTGACTAATAGAAAATTGTTCATGTAAATATTTTTGTAAGAGTGTGTAAATTTTTAATTCTTTTAATTTGAATGTATCAGGGACCTATTTTTTTCAATACTCAAAATAGACAATGTCTTCTCAACTGTTTGAGTTCGACCAATGAGAACTGTTGCGCGGATGAATACATAAGAATGGCGGTGTTGCGTCATAGGACGCTCAGAAACTACTTTCATTAGCGTCTGTGCCTTCAAAGTGTAAGGACGTATAATTGTTAATGGCGTGTGAATATGTGAATTACATTCAAACTTCTAGCCAGCAGGGACGCTATCCAATTTTAAAAGTTATTTACCAAGTGAAATAGTGATGTAAAGTGTATATAAAAAGAATAAATGTGTTTGTGAGAAAAGAACGTTGGCTTTTGCATTCCATTCTACGACCACCTCCCCTGCAGATAGGAATCGCGTCTGCCCTAACAAACTTTCCACCTTTTAGCAAAACCAGTGCTCCAATTGCTGCTATATTCACGCTAATATGTGTTAACCATCATTATAATAAAACCCCGCCACAAATGGCTTGCCCAACGTGGAGCGCGAATTTGGAGTGGAATGCAAAGTTGAGGGTGCGAAGTGCTAACAACAAAAGGACACTATCTCATCGTGCAGGAGAAAGACGCCATTAGACCATCGTCTGATATCAACAAAACATCGATACACGGAGAATCAACGTGGGAAAAACACCGGAGATCATCTAGCGAAACCAACTACCCAGGAGATGTAAATAACCGGACGAAGAATCAGCAGAAAAGAAAGTAGGATCAAAATTTTTTTTTGTGTCTTTATTTTATTTCCATTAGTTAATGATACTTAGAAGTGGAAAAGTAGCGGGACTTTTAACCAAAAGTGAATTAGATAAAGGAATTAAAATGTCGCGAAAAGAGATAGAAACAGGAGTGGGGGAAGGGGCAGATAGGCCTAGTTATCAGGAAGGATTAGAAGATGAACAGGCGGAAATAAGCAAAGATCAAAGGTTAATGATGATGATGTTTGAAAGACTAGAACAGAAACTGGAACAAAACAAGGTAGAATTAGGTCAGAAAATGGAGCAAAATAATGCAGAATTAAAACAGGACATAGAACAAAGTTTAGGTCAGAAAATGAAACAAAATAACATGGAATTGAAACAGGATATAGAACAAAGTTTAGGTCAGAGTATAGGCCAGAAACTAGAACAAAATAAGGTAGAATTAAAACAGGATATAGAACAAAGTTTAGGTCAGAAAATGGAGGAAGTGAGAAAAGACTTAGAACAGAAAATGGAATTAGGTAGACAGAACCTAGAACAGAAAATAGAATTAGGAAGACAGGAGTGTAAAGAAAATATGAAAGTAATGGAAACTAATTTAAAATTAGTACATAAAAACTTAAATGAAACAAAGGAAGCCTTAGAAGCTAGGATAGAAATTGTAGGAGATAGGATGGGAAAGATAGAATCAGAGATGAGAGAGAATAAAATTGTGTTAGAAGAAGAAATTGCTAAATGTAGGGATGAAATAACAGAAAGTAATACAAGTGTAGACTGTAAAATAACAAATGTAAAAGCAGAAATAACTGAGGAATTAAGGAAAGAGATTGAGGTAGTAAAGAAAGACATTATTAATGAAACTGTAGAACAAATTGTAATCCCTAAAATTAAGACAATGAATGATGTGATGCTTTCACAACAGGATGCTATAAATGATATGAAACAAAGCCACTTAGAAATAAAGAATGATTTAAAATCAATTTGTGAAGAAATGAAAAAAGGGAAAGAAAATTTGGCTAATGTAAATGATGTTGTGAAGGCATTACAAAGACAAGATGATTTAGATGTAAGTAATGTACAAGATGAGAGTTACTTGAGTAATGTACAAAATGTTGACTCACCATACAGAGAAAGAGGTTCACAACCAAACAATGACACAACACACAACACATGTTACACCAACAGCATATTACATGAAATCACACCACCTACATTTGACGAGGAAAAGGGAGACGATCCAAAACTCTTTGTTAAAGAGATGGAAGAATACTTTAAAGTGAAAAGGATACCAAACGAGCTTAGGATGATGATAGTAAAGAAAAGCTTAAAAAACAAGGCATTAGAATGGCTCAGGTTAACACTAGCTGGTCACGAGTCTTATAGCTCATTCAGAAATTTATTCCTATCAAGGTATTGGGGCCCAGCTAAACAAAACCAAACTAGGGTAGAGCTAGCGACAGGTAGATACGATCCAGCCAAAGGATTGTCATTAGTCGACTATTTCATGAAAGTAGCCAACAAAGGAAAGCTATTAGACCCTAACTTGTCGGAGGCAGAACTAATTGCCAGCATAACGAGACATTTCCCAGACACAGTGAGAACAGGATTAATTGTTGCAAGGCCGGTAGATTTTGCAGATATGATAGAACTGCTGACAGCCTTCGAAACACAAAATGGTCGACCTAATGAACATAGACATAGGAACGGTCACCCAAACTCACCCATCCTAAACCGAAACACGGCTACGAACAACCAAAGCGAAGGAGAACATACAAATACTAGGAGTACCCATGAAAGGGGGAGAGGGGCACACCATTTCCCACAACCACATAATCATGGCGAGAGGATGGAGAACACAAGACAGCGGTACCACGACACAATACCGAGGGGTGAATCGAGGTACAGAACGCACAGGTATGATCGTGGAAGACCAGGAGATCGTACCCATCAAGTGAATCATATACGATTCTGTAGGGAATACATGAACAGCCATAGGCCGTCGTACAATAGGGGTTCACGTCAAAGGGGCAGAAACCAAGGGAACATCGACAACATAAGACAACAGGAACAGAATGAAAATGTGCCGGATAGGACCGATACTGCACAGAATACAGAAACTACGATCACCTCCAACGTCCAGGAAAACTAAGTACAAGTCAACTTTGTGTCCCGGAAGTTGACCTGTGTGGCAGTAGGGGCGATATTGACCAATATAATGTAGGTACCTTGAGAAGACAGGCGAGTGAAAGAAAGGAGATAACCAATCCACCAATGATTAGGCTGAAGGTATGGGGTATCGAATTGCCAGCGATGATCGATACAGGAGCCAGCACATCAGTATGTGACGAACAGCTGTTCCAAGAACTGATAACTAAAAGAAATGCTGAATTCTTGCCTGTGTGCGGAGTATATTGCAGCACAGCAATTGGCAAGAAGAAAGAACATGTTAAATACCAGGTAAGGCTGGTAATTGAAATCGGAAGTTGGAAGTTCGATTTCATTGCCCTAGTAATACCAAGATTAACAGCTACCCTAATCATTGGCAGTGATTTGCTTAACCTTTGGAGGTCAGTAATTAACTATCACCTACATGAATTTATCATTAAGGAAGGAGCCTCAGAATGCACTGCGAAGTTCCTGGAGGAAGAAACATGCCAGGAGGAACCAGACCAGACAGGGATCCATCCGGACGAACAATTCTTTGTGGAGAACATCAATGTCCACGAGAATAGATTGGTAGACCTAAGGGTAAATACGAAGAAAACAGGTTGGACGAGCGGTGAAGAAACTAACGTTTGCAGCCATTGGATCTGCACAGAAGACGAGTATGTTGCCTGGGACAACTACCAACCTGAACCACTACCAACAGATGGAGAAGAATCGATGTTACAGCTAATCGATGAGAAGGTCTGGGGGGCACATGGCATCTCTGAAGAGGAAAGAAGCCAACTTAAGAAAATATTGGTTAAAAACAGAAAAGTTTTCGATAAAAAGCCAGGTACGTGTAACAAGTACGTACATACTTTTACAGTAACAGATATAACCCCCTATTCACACAAATCCAGGCCCATCCCCAACTCCATCAGGGAGGAAGCTGACAGAGTAATCCAGAAAATGTTAGCGGACGGAATAATTGAGCCGTCGGACTCATGTTATGTGAATCCAGTAGTATGGGTCCATAAGAAAGGGGGAAAATTGAGGATGACCATCGACGCAAGGAAGATAAACACACATACCTTGCCGGATCACTACAGGCCTGAGGGGGTAGACCAACTAATATCGAAATTGAAAGGAGGTCAACATTTCACAAGTCTCGACTTGACAGCATCGTTCTGGCAAATTCCTCTTCATCCAGATGTCAGGAAATATACCTGTTTCTTACACAAGGGAAAGGTATACCAATTTTCAAAATGTGCCTTCGGACTATCGACCAGTAGCAGTGCATTACTGAGAGCTCTAGACAAAGTTTTTGGAGATACCATCGAGACTTTTGTGACGCAATATGTAGACGACTTTTTAATATACAGTGAGAATCCCGAGTCGCACTTACATCACATAGATTATGTATTATCCAGGTTCCAGGAAAGCAACATGACCCTAAATTTAGAAAAGTGTGAATTTTTCGTCAAAGAGGCTGAATTTCTGGGCCACATCATAACACCTGATGGTATACAACCTAATCCGGAGAGGGTCAAGGCCATAGAGCATATACCACCCCCACGTAACTTAAAACAGTTGAGGAGGTTTCTGGGCATTTTGCAGTACCAGTCGAAATTCGTGGTCAACTACGCTAAGGAATTGGTACCCCTTAGAGCACTGTTGAAAAAAGATACTAAGTGGGAGTGGAATGCCGAACACCAGGTGGCCTTTGAGAATATCAAAGAACTTTTCAAGCACAGTATTCTCCTGGAACGACCGGATCCGAATTCACCTTTTCTAGTATACACTGATGCTAGTGCGCACTCATATGGAGCAATATTAGCACAAGAAGATGCAGATGGCAACAAACATGTGATTGCCACAGCTTCTAGATTTTTAAACAAAATAGAAGCCAATGCCTGCATAACCGAACTGGAAATAGGTGCAATCCATTTTGCATTGCAAAAGTTCAGACAATATATATATCTCTATAAAATAATTATATATACAGATCACGTAAGCCTGTCCTTCATTCAAAAATGTAAGCTGACCAACTCCAAAATCTCAAGGTACATACATGAGATCATGTCATACGACATAGAGGTCAAACATATCCCGGGGAAGGAGAATATCTTCAGTGACTTATTGTCAAGATTGAGGTCGGAAAGTCACATACCCGAGACGGTATACAGTCCGCACCATGAGATCAAAATTATGCAGATAAGTAGCAAAGAAAGCAACGAGATCTTGCAAGACTTCAAGAACATAGCAAAGCTACAACAAGAAGACCCTGAATTGAAGAGGCTATTCGACAAGGCTCCAGACATAATACCAAGATTGGATGCCAAGATAGGCAAATTTAGGAACATCCTATTTAAATTGCATGGTCGCGACGTAAGGAAATGGAAAATGATGGTACCAAATTCCTTACAAGACAGGGTCATTTTGGCATTCCACCACTCGATGCTTCACTCCGGTACTGAGAGGACAGTGCTTGCCATCGAGGAGGTATTGTACATTAAACATCTTGGCAAGAAGGTCAGGAAGTTAATTTCCTCATGCGACCTATGCCAAAAGGCCAAGCCAATTAATGTAAAGTACGATGTCATCCCACAATCCATTGTGAGGAATGAGAAAAATGCATTGGTGTGTATTGACGAGCATGGAGAGCTGCCTAGGGGTAAAGATGGAAACAGATACATATTTGTCATGTTTGATGTCTTTACAAAATTCACCAAAATATACCCCATTAAGAACATCAAAAGCAGAACATGCCTAGATAAAATCGTCAAGGACTACATCCCAAAATATGGGAGAATAAAATGTATTTTATCGGACAATGCGACCATGCATAAGAGCAAATTGTTTCAGAACACCTTAGAAACATTAGGAGTAAAATTGTACTATTCCTCAGCATATTACCCCCAGGGAAACCCGACCGAGAGAATCATGAGGGATATTAGTATTTATTTTCGTTTGCTCTGCCACAGAGACCACACTTCCTGGACGGAAAAATGTGGATATATAGAGGAGGTGATCAACCATTCGGTGAACCCCACGACCAAGTTCGCACCTATCGAGCTAATGACCAACACGAAACCAAGAAAATTAGCAATTGACATTGACACTACCATGGCTGCCCAAAGAGAATTATCAGAGAAAGAAAAATGTCAATTGGCATTCCGAAGATTACAACAGAAGGCTGAAAAAGGGAGGAACAAGGTGAAAAGATTCGTCAGGAAATGGTCCCCACAAATTGGAGAAAAGGTGCTCTTAAAAAGCCACAAAGCATCCAAGGCATCTGAAAAGAGATCTGGAAAGATGGAACTATTGTATACTGGACCACTGGTCATAACAAAACAGCTGGGTGACCACACGTATGAGCTACAGAATACAAATGGCAAGTTGGTAGGAAGATACCACAAAAATAAATTGAAGCCGTACAAAGAAAGGACCAAATAGTCTTCGTCAACAAATGTGTAAGGCAGGGGTAGCAGAGATGAAAGAAGATAACAATTTTTGATGGGTTACTTATAGAAAATTATATTCAAAATAGGATTACAACAAGGAAGAAAATCAACATAGTCATTGGCTATATCGACCACAAAGAGCATTGTCAACAAAGACAGATGAGGACACTGATTGTCATTAAATAAATGAATCATAGCGACGGAAGATAATATGTTTTTGACATAAGGATGTCAGGGACAAAAATAAAAATGAATCAATTATGATGAAAAAGATATGATATTTCGACACAAAGATGTCGAGAGTAAATTGAGAAGAAAAATAATACAATTACAGAATAATTGTAAGTATAGAAGTTTTCTCTTATAGGAATAAGAGACAAAGAAATGACAATTAGTGAAGTGAGGAAAACCATAACCAGAAAAACAATGCCCATGAATTGAGATGAATACAGCCAATGCTAAGCTCGAAGAAATGTTGAACCAAACAACAATGAATAATAACCCAATTAAGAAAATTAGTATCATAAGTAACATCAGAGTTTAAGAACCAACTCAACAACCTGCCTATACATAAGCTTATAAGACAAAGAAGGCAAAGAACTGAATAAAATATTGCCATAAATATGATCAAAATCATTAGCTCAAAATTTGTATCCTGTTTTTCTCTCCTCATAGCAAAGAATACAAGTCAAAAACCACATGAAACACTTAAATTGTATTTGTGTCAATGTCAAATGTACAATAACTGAGTATGTGTTGTATAATAACTGAATATGTATTGTATGATAACTGGATATATTGTGTAATAACTGAATATGTTGAGTAATAACTAAATGCTTTATGCCAAAACTGAATGTGTATTGTATGATAACTGAATATGTATTGCATAATAACAGAACATATGTATTATGATAGCAGGATATATTGTGCAATAACTGAATATGTATTGTGTAATAATTGGACATGTTGTGTAGTAATCAAATGTGTTATACAGTAACTGAATATGCATTGTATAATGACAGAAGGTGTGTTGTATAATAACATCATATATGGTATGATAGCAGGATATATTGTACAAGGACTGAATATGTATTGCATAATAATTGGACATATTGTGTAATAACTAAATATGTTGTGCAATAACTGGATATGTATTGTATAATAACCGAATGCATTGTGTAGTAACCGAATATGTGAAACTTATAAAGACATGTTGTATTATGTCAAAACAAAGGACAAAGACAAACAGTGAAGAAGACTGTAAAAAAAAAAAAAAAAAATATATATATATATATATATATATTGTACAAAGTGATTGAATCATAGAAGTAGGGAGAAGTATTGTGTTGTGTTTCAAGATTGTGAATAAGGTGACAACTTGAAAAACAAAACAAGGGGCATATGAGACAGAATATTGACTAATAGAAAATTGTTCATGTAAATATTTTTGTAAGAGTGTGTAAATTTTTAATTCTTTTAATTTGAATGTATCAGGGACCTATTTTTTTCAATACTCAAAATAGACAATGTCTTCTCAACTGTTTGAGTTCGACCAATGAGAACTGTTGCGCGGATGAATACATAAGAATGGCGGTGTTGCGTCATAGGACGCTCAGAAACTACTTTCATTAGCGTCTGTGCCTTCAAAGTGTAAGGACGTATAATTGTTAATGGCGTGTGAATATGTGAATTACATTCAAACTTCTAGCCAGCAGGGACGCTATCCAATTTTAAAAGTTATTTACCAAGTGAAATAGTGATGTAAAGTGTATATAAAAAGAATAAATGTGTTTGTGAGAAAAGAACGTTGGCTTTTGCATTCCATTCTACGACCACCTCCCCTGCAGATAGGAATCGCGTCTGCCCTAACAAACTTTCCACCTTTTAGCAAAACCAGTGCTCCAATTGCTGCTATATTCACGCTAATATGTGTTAACCATCATTATAATAAAACCCCGCCACAATAGGCTTTGTCAATTAAGAAACATTTCAGCATGATTTAAATTTATTATCTTTGCAATTCTTGATAGTAACTGGTAGAATGTTATAAAATGTTATACCCATAAAACTCGGTGTCTTCTTGTAACAGTGAAGTCTGTGGGTAGAAATTACTGTCGTCTATATGTTTAGTATTGTGTCTGTTGAGTTGGTTTAAAGATGGAATTTAAATTTTCAAAGGTGCATTATTGCGTAATGCGTATAATATTGTCCAGTTGATAATGGAGGAAAGTTAACCTTCGAAATGCGTCCCGGAAAAATATTTTGTAAGTGTTGTTCAGTGTTATTAATTAACTCACTTTTTAAAAAATAAATTAATTACAACAACACTGTTTTCAAACTTCTATGAAAGGAAGATACTCACACATGTTGGTTGTGTTTCAGATTCACTCTCAGAGCAGTCCAGTAGCAGTGTGGGGCAGTCCAAGTCGGATGAACAGCTTCAGGTGCTCAAGAAAAAGTACTTCTTGCATTAAAGCCAAACATTTTCTAGTCACTTACCTAACAATTTTATTTATTAGTCGTGGTTGGTTTACTGCAGTAGAGTGTACAGTTTGTGATTGTAATTTGATCTCAATGCAAATAAATGGTTAAGCACAAGCGAACATTTTTATTCTGGTAGCAATGTTTCCCAATTATTATTTATTTATGCCAACAAACTTACTGTTGGTGTTTTTAAACACACAATCCGTGTGTGGGCAATGTTTGAGAGGTAGAACTGGAACTTAAAAATTCAATGCCACAACTGGGATTTGAACCACAGACCTTCCGCTTACCAGGCGGCTGCTCTAACCACTGAGCTACTGTGACAACCTGCCAGAATGACATTGAATTCTCAAACCAGTTCATATTTTTCCCAGTAAACCACAAAGGCAATCTCACATCAGAGACAGTTCAGTTCTTTGCTGCTGTGATTGACTCCAAGACGAGCACGTTGGCCAAGGTCCTTCATACTTCCGTCGAGTTCTTCCATGGCTTCCTTAACCCCGGCCAGTCGCTCGTTAGTATTCTTCGATAGACCTGTCTTCATATTGGAATTCCCGTCTTCACCTTTTCCGTTTCGGAGTTTACATTTTCAATTTGCCTTCCATTTTTGTTCCCATATTTTCTATTCCGTAGTTTACATTTTTCCAATCCGGTTTTCATATTTGTTTCCTCTGCCGCATTCCAGAATTAATTTCATTTCCCATTATGTCCATCTTGGCTAACATTTGTTTCATCAACTGTTCCACATCGTGCTTTTCGTCGCACTCCGGACACCAATTGCGATTACTTTACTTTTTTAACTATTTCTTTATTTTTTTTTTTTTTTTTAAACAACGGAGCGACACTAAGCAAAATGTTGAAGAATAACAAATACTACAGAAAGAAAAGGTGGTTGATAAAGCCATGTGAATGTACTACGCATTTATGTTTCAAACATATAGAAAAGTGTATGAATTGTTCATAATTGTTCGTCGAAGCGGGAGTAGTGAAAGAAATGTGATTGTGTTTTACTAAAGAAAAATGAGTAGAAAAACCGTGTGAATGTTATACGTTGCACTTATATTTCAAGTGTATGGAAAAATGTATGGATTGTTTGCAGAAGAAGGAGTAGTATGTTAGGAAAAAGAAAAGGGAGTAGAGAAAACCATGTGAACGTAATACATTGTGTGGTAAAATGGATTGCATAAAAACCTTCGCCATGAAAAAAATTAGATATGTCACTTTTCATGGCGATCGGTCAACCTGTTTTGGATTTTAATCACTCTTCAACATAAGATATGTATAGGCCTTGGTATGTATGAAGTTGATAAGCCACAGGGAATAACATGTGAATTGTTACGTAAAACAAAAGTGAGTAGAGAAAGTAGTATGAATGTAATACGTTGTATTTGTTTCAAACATATAGCAAATTGTATTAATTATATGTTGAAAGACGAATAGCGAAAGAAGACTGAATGTGTCTCTTAAAGGAAGAATTAGAGGAAATCATGTGAATGTAATACACTGCATTTATATTTCAATCCTAGAATATTATATGAATTGTATGTTGAAGGGCAAACAGAGGATACATGAATGCGCTACGTAAAAGAAAAGCGAGTAGAAAACCATTTGAAAGTAATATATTGTGTAGTAAAATTGTTACTATAAAAACCCTCCATGAAAAAAAAAAAAAAATACATATACGTGCCGAATTTCGCGGTGATCGGTTAAGCGGTTTTCGAGATTAACAGTTAGATATATACAAACATTCAAGTTGTATAGATGATATGAATTGTTTGTAGAAGAGTGAGTGGAGAAAGACATGTGAAGGTGTTACCTAAAAGTGAGTAGAGTAAACACTGTGAATGTCACATACAGCATTTCTATGTCAAACATGCACAAAATTGTATGACTTATTTCTAGAAGAGTAAGTAGAGAAACAGTTATGAGTGTGTTACCCAAAAGCAAGTAGAGAAAACAGTATGAATGTAATACGTAGCATTTCTATTTAAAAAATACAGAACATGGTATGACTAATTTTAAAAGTGGGGATAAAAGTGTTTTTGGTGCAAAATCACGTTTTTTATGGAAAATTGGTTATAGAAGACTGAGTAGAGAAAGAAATGTGAATGTGCCACCTAAAAGTGAGTAGAGAAACCACTGTGAATGTAATATGCAGCATCTCTATTTCAAACATAAGGAAATTTGCATGACTTATTTGTAGAAGAGTGAGTAGAGAAAGAGATGTGAATGTGTTACCTAATAGTGACAGGAGAAAACAGTGTGGATGTAATAGCATTTCTATTTAAAACATACAGAACATGGTATGACTAATTTTAAAAGTGGGGATAAAAGTGTTTTTGGTGCAAAATCACGTTTTTTATGGAAAATTATTTATAGAAGGGTGAGTAGAGAAGGAGACGTAAATGTGATACCTAAAAGTACAGAAACCACTGTGAATGTAATATACAACATCTCTATTTCAAACATACAGAAAATTGCATGACTTATTTGTAGAAGAGTGAGTAGAGAAAGAGGTGTGAATGTATCACTTAATAGTGAGAGGAGAAAACAGTGTGAATGTAATAGCACTTCTGTTTCAAACATACAGAACATGGTTTGACTTATTTTAAAAGTGGGGATAAAAGTGTTTTTCGGTGCAAAATCACGCTTTTTATGGAAAATTGTTTATAGAAGACTGAGTAGAGAAACAGATGTGAATATGGTACCTAAAAGTGAGTAGAGAAACCGCTGTGAATGTAATATGCAACATCTCTAATTCAAACATACAGAAAATTGAATGACTTATTTGTAGAAGAGTGAGTAGAGAAAGAGATGTGAATGTATCGCCTAATAGTGAGAGGAGAAAACAGCGTGAATGTAATAGCACTTCTGTTTCAAACATACAGAACATGGTTTGACTTACTTAAAAAGTGGGGATAAAAGTGTTTTTCGGTGCAAAATCACATTTTTTATGGAAAATTGTTTACAGAAGAGTGAGTAGAGAAAGAGATGTGAATGTGTTACCTAAAGGTGAGAGGAGAAAACAGTGTGAATGTAATAGCACTTCTGTTTCAAACATACAGAACATGGTATGACTTATTTTAAAAGTGGGGATAAAAGTGTTTTTGGTGCAAAATCATGTTTTTTATGGAAAATTGTTTTTAGAAGACTGAGTAGAGAAAGAGATGTGAATGTGTTACCCAAAAGTGAGTAGAGAAAACACTGAATGTAATATGCATGTATACAAAAATTTAACGGAATCTTTAGAGCCGCTTGTGAAATACGGGGAATATATATACCAGAATTGCACTGTAGAAGCGGGAATAAAAAAATGTTTTTTTTTTTAATGTAAAATCGCGTTTTTTCGGGAATTACACCTATATAGATGAACTTAAAAGGCAAAACTCTATCTGAATACAACATTTGATCAAAATCGTTAGAGCCGTTTCCAAGTTGCGCGGAATAAATATATATATACAAGAATTGCTCGTTTAAATATATAAGATTATACCAGCATATTTGTATATTCCCGACATTCTTAAAATGAAATAAATTAAACCAACATAAATTGTAGGTATTTCTTGATGGGCATTAGGTAAGGGAAATAGAATTCTAGAGCCCAGTAAGTGTAGTGGATTGACACAAACAATACAATGTTTTGTGCGATTTTCATTACATCGGCACCACGTTTTAACTAACGCAAATGTAATAAACGTAGCATGGCAAATCACACATTTTGCGAACAGAAAATACACGGAAAACTATACAATATGTAGGTACACAAGTTCAAAAACACGCGGAATAAGATCATTATCTTTAACTAACGTTGCATGTTATTCATTGTGGGCAGAACGATTACCTTTTAAATAGTAAACGTTGCATTATATTCATTGTGGACACAACGATTTTGCGCTTCTTCAAAGCACTTCAAGGCTCTGAATGAATGATGAATACTGAATAAAACAGAAGCTATTTTTAGGTTATGCAATGTGTACAAATCTTCAAACCATCCCACCTGATCCCACACATCTGTCGGTCTGGGTGGCTCAGTTGGTTAGACGCTGGCTTACTGATCCCAAGGTCGCGGGTTCAAACCCGGCCCAGGTCGATGGTTTTTAAGTGTGCTTAAAGACGACAGCTCCATGTCAGTAGATTTACTGGCATGTAAAATAACTCCTGCGGGACGAAATTCCGGCACACCGGTGATACTGATGTGATCCTGGCAATTGACAGCGTCGTTAAACAACAAAATAATTTTTTTAATTTTCCCACACATCTGTGATGGGCTTTACCCACGAGACAGCGTTGCAAACACAGCAAAAGCCTGTGGCTAGGTGCTATTCGTTGCCATGGCAACGTTTGAACGTTACTAGAGTGTTCTGTGGTAACCATTAGCGGAAGTCTCGGAGTCGCCTTGTTGCTTCTTGGAGGAAGTTTAATTTAAATCACGTTTACATTCAATTACGTTGAGTGAATTCTCCGGTAGCACAAGATATTCGGGCAACTTAAATTTAAAATTATGATTAAATAGTAAATGACAAAAGCAATATGCAAGAAATAACATAAAGGAAAGTCTTGATTCACAGGTATGACATATCAAGTTTAGTGTAATGTTATTATAAAATTAGGGTAAGTGTAGGTCGTTTGTACCTGGCCTTCTACGCAAAACAATGAAGTATTGGCGCATGCGTGGATCGGCTAGTCGGGCTAGTCGAAGCGATGGAGTGGTTATTGCCAACTGAAGATGCAAAGCCAGATAGCAAGCCTTGCATGCAACGGCAGTAGCGCCAACGTTGCATAAACGTAACTAGTTCAGCAATCGTGTATTTATGCGTGTATTGGTATACAATTCTTCAATCATGAAGCCAAACAAAAAATCGCATAAGTTGCATGTACGGTATATCCTATTAGTTGACGCAAACGCTCCTCTCCGTCGAAGACGTCGCCTTTAAGATCTATAAGATCTCGTGTTTGGTGTCCGGACTAGCTCTAGCAAGAGGTCCTAATCTCAGGGTATACGCGAGTTATGGTAGGAATGGAACCAAACGAAAAATCAATCAACATATCACTTTATTTGTAAATTTCCAGATTTGTAGAGAACTGCCGACGATATTTAAATAGAATGTAACTTTGTAATTTCAACTACAACGTTATAACACTAACTTTGTCACCCTTTAGCAACCGCCGAATTATATATACGCGCTAGCTTACTTACAACTCCCAAGTTGCACGTGTACTCTCGGCTCGATTCAAGACGAGTGTGTGTTGCGTTTCATTTGTTTTTGCGCGGGCAACAATAAAGAAGCGATTGCCATTGGCTAACTTTAGAGCACGTCATGTTAAGATAGGAATCAGCCCGCTAAATCTTTGCACGTGTTTGTTTTTCGTGCGCGTCAACAAAGCGTTATCACTCTTTTAAATCTGCCTAGGCTTCCATTCTTGAGACTTTAACATATTAGCTTTATTACGTCACTATTGACTAGAACCTCCTTTTGTTTCTTTCCATTATCAAATATATTGACATAATTTCGGTTTCAAATGCCCCCATAAACATTATTTTATTATTACATAATAAGTTAATGTTTATGCTCTGCCCGAATGATTAATTTTAGTGAATACCTATTCTCGTGGTCGGCAATTCTCCATCCACATACATTTTTTTTTTTACAAACATTTTAAAACAAGATTAAATTTTACTTAAAACTATTATTTACATTTTTTTTTCATCTTCGGAAGTTACATAATTTTACAAAAGTCTTGGTTTGGTATTTATTAGTTTCTTGATAGTCTTTCTCTTCTTTGTTTGCACAACACTTTCACTTAGTCACTATTATGCTAAATTTAACTATATTTACAATATTATACATTTTCTCGTTCTTGACAAGTACACAAATATTAATGATCTAACCATTATCTCTAAGGTTTACTCTTTTCCGGTTTTCCCATAAATTGTCATTTCTAGGTATGAGACCACGATATCTCTCTCGAACCTCGTAATTCTGATTCAAGTTTGGGGTTGCCCCCTGCCCGAAAAAGTTTTGGAAAGCTCTTTCACCTTGATTTTGATTTTTGCTTTGATCAATCTCCTGTTTGGCTTTGTTTGCACTATGATTAGTACTTTCGCTAATATTTGCGCTTAGACTAGGATTTATGTTTACACTAGGAGAAGCAGAATTAGCACGACTATCATTTAATTTTAAATTTTCAAGTGCTTGCTTTACACCCTGGATTTCCGTAACCACTTCCTTTACATGCTCATTTAAATCTTCCACATTTACAGTTAACCTCCTACCTTCGCTTTCTGCCTTTTGTAACCTAACCTTACTGTCTTCCAATTCTTTGCAGATTGTTTATCTCTCATTCAATATCTGCCCTACTTCTTCCCTAAGCTTACTACTCTCTCTCTCAGATTTCTCAACAAATCGAACAAATTCTTGATTAATTTCTTTCTTTACATTTTCTATCTCCCCCGTAACCTGAGTTCTGTTCTCCCTAACTTCAATTCTTAAATTATCCACTTCACTTCTAATTTCCCCCTGACAATTTTCTATCACATGTTGTTGGTTTTCTATTCTCTGTGCTAATTCTGTCAAGCCTCGATTATTACTCTCCAATTTCTCTGTCAACACTTTGCTACTACTCTCTATCTCTATCTTATCAGCAGTGGCGGCTCGCAGTCAAAATTTTAGGGTAGGCAAAGTGTAACAGTAACAACAAACAACAACAACAACAACAACAATAATAATAATAATAATAATAATAATAATAATAATATTAATCATAATAACCATAATAACAATGATAATAATAACAATAATAATAATAATAATAATAATAATAATAATAATAATAATAATAATAATAATAATAATAATAATAATAATAATAATAATAATAATAATAATAATAATAATAATAATAATAATAATAATAATAATAATAATAATAATAATAATAATAATAATAATAATAATAATAATAATAATAATAATAATAATAATAATAATAATAATAATAATAATAATAATAATAATAATAATAATAAACCCCGTTTGTCCGAAATAAAGGGGGCGAAGTCATTGCGGATAACGCAAACAATATATTGTTTGGTTGTTTAATAAGAGCAGAGTGAATGAGTGTGACTTACGGACGAATTACCGCCAAAACTAAAATCACGAGTGTCGGCAGTTTTTTCCAGGTGGGGGGCGGCACATGTTGGAAATTTGCAATCATATAATATTAAATCATTATTTTACTGTCAAAATTTATAGTATTTTTTGCAGATAACCGTATTAATTTGTGCTAAACAAAAATTGTTCTTTACATCAAAATTAAAATAATAGTTTAAAAGTCAGTAACTGACTGCACATTAAGTTCACCAACCTCCAAGGGGGGGCCGTGGCCCCCCTTGCCCCCGTTTCGCGACGCCCATGACTAAAATAGATTAAGAAATTGAAAAATTGTCTGACTGCAGCTTTGTGTTAAATAGCTAAAACACTCCTCTTTTCATTGTCAGTGCGCCGCGAAAGCGAAATTTGTAATAGTTCACTAATTAAGTCGGTCATACTGGTATTACACAGAGATAACGACAGATTCAGATCTCTGAGATCTTCGTTCGTGGAGTATGGCTGTTCGGAAAATGTCGCATAAATTCGGATTTGGACCGGCAAGTGTTCGGACTGCTGGCAGACGCTTCTACGCATGCTCGGAGTGCATATACAGACCGAATGTTTCCTTATCCCTGTTCAAGGGCCTCGTACTGATGAAATGGGGCCGGGGAGGCAGAGGTTAAGCTAGCCTGCTCTCCACTACCCAGGTTCCATGCGTATCATTTCTGCCGCGCGTTTCAAACACGCAGCGCAGTTTTGATGAATCGGAATTGAGATTAAAGGATTTTACCATGCGCTGGTCATTATAACCGAGAAAACTTTTCTTGAACTGCAATTTAGGGGAAAATGACGGTTCAAATGATAAAATGCAGAATCATAGTTAAACATTATTTGTTGATGTATTACGATAGGGTAGGCAGTGCCTACCCTGCCTACCCTGAGGAGCCGCGCCTGCTTATCAGTTAAACTTTGGGTGGTCATTTCTAGCTGTTCAGTCAAACATTTATTGTTATTTTCCAATTTCTCCAATTTCTCATTTAAACTTTTATGGTTAGTTTTCATTTCCTTCCTAAACTCAGTTAAACTATTTTCCATACTTATTTTCGTTTCATTCAACATTGCCATTATCTGCCCTACCATGTTACTTTCTGTATTTACAACTGGTGTTTGACATTCTCTTCCAGAATGACCTTCCCTTAGCTGTTCTCTTTGATCTGATACATTTACATTTCCCCCTACATTTGCTACTACATCTACATTTTCCCTATTTACAACTTCTATCTCCTGAATTTTACTATCTACTACAGACTGTTCCAACATCTTGCCGCTTCTAAGAATCATCTACATAAATATCACTGATAAACTAGTTTAACACTCAGTACCTTATTGATGCTGCACACTGATGTCGGCACCGTCTCTGATGTTACTGGTCCATTAGGTACTTCCGCAGTCTCTGTTGATTCTCTTCTGTTCGATTCTTGTTGGCTCAATCTTTATCGTGTCAGCTTCTGCTGGTCCTCTTCTTCTCGAATATCGTTGGTCCAATCCTCGTCGTCTTATCGTGCCACACGTTGGTTCGCCATTTGACGCAAACGCTCCTCTCCGTCGAAGACGTCGCCTTTAAGATCTATAAGATCTCGTGTTTGGTGTCCGGACTAGCTCTAGCAAGAGGTCCTAATCTCAGGGTATACGCGAGTTATGGTAGAAATGGAACCAAACGAAGAATCAATCAACATATCACTTTATTTGTAAATTTCCAGATTTGTAGAGAACTGCCGACGATATTTAAATAGAATGTAACTTTGTAATTTCAACTACAACGTTATAACACTAACTTTGTCACCCTTTAGCAACCGCCGAATTATATATACGCGCTAGCTTACTTACAACTCCCAAGCTGCACGTGTACTCTCGTTTCATTTGTTTTTGCGCGGGCAACAATAAAGAAGCGATTGCCATTGGCTAACTTTGGAGCACGTCATGGTAAGATAGGAATCAACCCGCTAAATCTTTGCACGTGTTTGTTTTTCGTGCGCGTCAACAAAGCGTTATCATTCATTTAAATCTGCCTAGGCTTCCATTCTTGAGACTTTAACATATTAGCTTTATTACGTCTTCCCCTTCACTATTGACTAGAATCTCCTTTTGTTTCTTTCCATTATCAAATATATTGACATTATAATTTCGGTTTCATAGTTTAGTATGGTGGGAAAATTTGTGTGTACCTTATGCGGTTTCTGCACTCAATCTAATTCGTTTTATTATAATATTCCTCTATTATAGCGGCATCAGGTGCTTTACGAAATACTGTCGTCTGGTGCGGAGGGAGAGGGCGTGGCCTCTGTTGCCAACACAACAAACTTGAACGCGCTGCAAATACCAACGTGCGTCCCGAATTATACGCTGTTCATATTTCTTGTGATTGGTAACATTCACATGCTTCTGCGGATTTCACAGCTGCAGCTTTGGCAACATATACGTCATGCACGCATAGCAGCAATTGCAGATAATAGAAGCTAGGCCGTGCAACACATGAGCCGAGCTAACCATGTATAACATTAATATGTAACAATTGTATATGTAAATTGACAATTTGGACGTTGCTTGAAACGTCTATGGGCAAATAAATATTATTAATACTGTCGCCCATCGCATTATTGTCGTCACTACCGCAAAGGAGCCGAAGGGAAGAGACAGAGCCAATTTTGAGTCGCACCTAATGAAGGAGGCATTGGAAAGACTTGGGGTGAACAAGACCCGCACAACACCCCTACATCCACAGTCGGACGGCATGGTTGAGAGATACATCAAGACCCTGGAGGAGCACCTGAGGAAGGTCGTGGCCAGCCATCAGCGAGACTGGGACCTCAAGGTACCACTGTTCTTGCTGGCCTACCGTTCGTCGGCACACGACACCACCGGGATGACACCAGCAAGCCTAATGTTCGGCCGAGAGCTACGCCTCCCTTGTGACCTGGCTTTTGGGAGCCCCCCGGAAGCGAAACAGCCGGCAACCGAGTATGTGGAGAATCTAATAGACCATCTCCACGACATGCACGAGATGGCTCGTCAGAACATCCAGATGGCGAGCGACCGCATGAAGACCCGGTACGACAGGCAAATCAACAGCCGAGGATTCCAGCAAGGTGACATGGTCTGGCTGTACCGCCCTATCCGGACCAAGGGACGCTGCCCAAAACTTCAACAACCGTGGCAAGGACCGGACCGAGTGGTAAAGAGGATTCACGACGTAGTCTACCGCATCCAGAAGGTGCCCCGAGGGAAGATGTTAGTGGTACACCTGGATCGTCTGGCCCGTTACGATGGTGCTGTTCGGGACGACCAGCCTTGAGGAGGGAGCAGTGTCGCCCATCACATTATTGTCGGCACTACCGTAAAGGAGCCGAAGGGAAGAGATAGAGAATGGCCGCATTGTTGGGGCGCTTGCCGAAAGAGAGAAAGGGATAGAGACTTCTGGAATTTTCTGCTTTGTATTTGACCGCAATAATAACTGAACTTTCCTGAAGTTTCCAGAATAGTGCCTGGGAGATATAAATAGCGGTAAAGTGTGAGAAGGGACAGTTTTTGTGTTACTAATTCGGAGCCATGCTGTTGGTGAATCGGAAAAGACTTTCGTGCTGTTGCAACGAGTGTACAAAGTTACTGTTTACGGAAATAAAAGTGTTTCTTTATGTCGACTACGTCTGTCTTCTTTACTTTATACCCACCAAAGTCACAATATCGTCACTGTTTGAAGTTGACTGTTGTCCATGACCTATCCATCATTGCTTCTTGGTGCTTGAATTATCACTGGCATTTGTATACATACTCGCAAATGTGAGTCGCAATTCAACATACAGCATAGACGATAAAATATGGATTAGAGACTATCAATAAACTCAGCTGCATGTTGGAAGTATCGACTTGTGCAAACTGCACTGACACATGACGTGGAACTTAAAAATATTCTTCTCTCCTAATGTGCTCAATCATTTTTTCCATGACTGTACATAACTTTGAATGATGGACAAGGGATGGGAAACATAGGAAGACCAAGGCGAAGTTGACATAGAGCAGTAGTAGGACCTTCTTGGACAGGAGAAGCATGTGGAAGGGCAACTAACTTGAGGTAGAAGTGAGTGTTAACATGAAAAAGTGCATTTTATTATTTTTTTAAATTAATGTGTTGCAACATAGTGTCATATCAGACGGTGAATGAATGAAATGGGTGAAATGATGCTCAAATGAGCCCAAGGTCCATAGAGCTCTAAGTTACCCGACATTCGTCTTCTCAGGATAAGGGAAACCTTGGAAAAAAACCTTATCTGGATAACTTACCCTAAGCAAGATTCGAACTCGTGACCTCTTGAACGTGAGGCACAAGTAGCTAATCCCTACAATGGCAGGGGACTCTTGGGATTTAACTTTGGAAGGTAGAATGAAAACTGAAAAATTCAATGCCATACCCAGGATTTGAACCACACATCTTCTGTTTTATGTGCAGATAACTATTGAGCTGCCATGGCAACATGCACATAGAGTGGAAGATCTCTGGTTCAAATTCTGGCTATGGCAATGATTTTACCTTACACGCAGTGTGTTAGAACAGTCTGATATATATACATAGGTTTTATTTATTTACAGAGTTTCCATATTATAAACAGAATATAACAAATACGTGGTGCATCAAGTTGTTTCCTATGTGACTGGAGATTCTTGCTGCTGATGTCTCTTACGAAGTCGTCGCTTGAGTACCATCACACCTATCAACAATGTAAGAACAAAAGAGAGATTTTGATGCAACACTTTCTGAACCAGTGATAAATTACATTAGGTTTTATACTATGGGCTTGCATCTCCCAGTCAGGATGCTGAGTGGCTGGGAACCAGAGCTTGACGCTCCATGACATATTGAACATGATTCACCTATCCAAATTACACTACTTATGATATATGTACTTTGTCGACAGTAATTAGGCAAAATACTGAGAATTACGGAAAATTGAAGCTATTAACAGTGAAGCAACAGAATCTAGATTAAGTATTAAAAATTCTTTTGAATTAGTAAAAAGTATAGTATAGTATCTTCTTCCTTTCTTAGAAGTTTGAAAACAGTGTTGTTATAATCAATTTAATCTAAAATGTGAGTCAATTAATAAAACTAAACAGCACTTACATTTATAATTTTCCGGAACATGCTTCGGAGGCTAACTTTCCTCCATTGTCAACCGGACAATGATAATGGAGGAAGGTTAGTCTCCAAAACAAGTTCCACAAAATTATAAATGTAAGTGCTGTTTTGTGTTATTAATTGACTCGCCTTTTAGATTAAATGGCAGTATAGTATTTAAAGTAAGAACAAATTAGAAACTAAAAGCTACACTTATCTTTGTAATATTATCTACCACAGCTTATTACTAAGATAAGTGAAGCTTTTAGTTTCTAATTTGTTCTTATTTTAGATTCTGTTGCTTCACTGTTAATAACTTCAATTTTTCCTTAAGTATAGTATTGTCTGATAATGATAAACTTGTTTCATTTCCTAGTGTTCCTAGAAAAAAACTTGATTTTTTTAAAAAAATATGGTTAAATTCTTTAGAATTACACAAAGAATTACTAGATTTTGTAAAACTTACAAATCTTTCTAAAGTATACAAATTTGTTTGTACAGCTTTGAGAATGAGTTGGAGTCAACTAGAAACTTTAGTCAGCTTTGCACCAAGAACTTGCAATATTACTAAGATTAGTGAAGTTTTTAGTTTATAATTTGTTCTTACTTTAGAATCTTGTTGCTTCACTGTTAATAGCTTCAATTTCCTTAATTACAAATCTTTGTTTGGATCAAAATTTTTTCAGTTTTAATGGTAATTTTTTTCAACAAACTTCTGGCTTGGCAATGGGTAGTCCACTTTTGCCATTCCTTGCTAAACTTTTTAGGAGTTTTTTCAAAATTCAAATTACAAACTCATTTCCTCTAATTTTTAAAATATGGTATAGATATGTGGATGCATTTTTGCTGTTGTCCCTGAAAAACAGATAAATGATGCTTTAAACTTTTAAATTTACTGGATAAAGCCAGTCAATTCACTTTGAAAACAGAAAATAATGGATACCTTCCATTCCTGGATTTAAAAATTAAAAAACTTAACAATAAATTGGATTTTGCCATTTATAGAAAATTTACTCATACTGATAATTATACATATAAAAATAAATGTTTTATTTCTTTTTCACACAAATTTACTGTTCTCAATAGTTTCATTTATAGGTTAATAAATATACCCCTTTATAAGGAAGAATTTAACACATTAACACTGTGATAATTAATGGTTTTAATATGGATTTTATACATAAATAAACAGGTAGAAAAATTGAAATATCCAAAGGCTGTTAAAGAGATTTCTACCCTCAAGAGAATAAAAGACAATTGCATTTTTAAAAAGTTTACTTACCATCCATGGACTAATGGAAAATTTACAAAACTTTTTGAAGAATATGGAATAACTTCGGTCTCTCAAAATAAATTTAACGTACAAAATTTACTAAATTTTTCTAAAAAGGATAATAAAATTCCATATTATAAAAAATTTGGCATTTATCAATTTAGCTGTTTGGATTGTGATAGGGTTTATATCGGTAAAACTAAATATTATTTAGGAACCAGAGTAAAAGAGCATTTTAGAATGATTAAATATAAACAAATTGATAAATCCGCTGGGGTGGATCATTTTTGGTTAAAAGAACGCCATAGACATTGCTGCCTGAGACAGCCGGAGAAATCAGCAGTTGCCCAACATGCCTTAGAAGCACCCAATGAACATATCATCCACTACGATGAAGCAGATATCCTCGCTACAACTTCCCATTACCACACACGCCTATACTGTGAAGCAATCAAAATTTACAAGCATAAAGACAACCTTAACAAGAAAGAAAAAGCTCTCAAACTTCATAAGACATGGTACCCTGCTCTACTAAACAGACCCACAGTCAAACCCTGTGGACCAATCAGGTTACGGGAGGGAGGTACTTACCAGCACATATAAACCAGCTCTTTCTGCTGGCAATTCAGTAGCGACCGAGAGACCTAGGAGAGTTGTACATCGCCACTGATGATGCTCGCCGTAGCTGCAAGCGAAACGTCTGGGAGAGTGAAGGAGCCTAGTGGACCACAGCCTCTTAGTCCGGAAGCATATTCTTCTAATTATGACTGGCCGTGAAAACCTTAGTTTATTTATTTATCTACAATATTCCTACATCGACTGTACCTTGCCTCCTCTCTGTTGTGATCATGTGACAGACTGACCTTTTCCACTTCCTATAGTCCAAATTCCTCAGCTTTTTGTTTCCTATGTGAATGTTTGGTCCCTAGTCACAATACTGTACTGCAATTGCCCTTGTGTGCATTGTGACTTAATCACTGAGATAACTGCATAAATCTGCTGTGGACAATATTTCCAATATGCACAGCAACTAATTAAGGTACTAATTAAAAAAATTGAAGCTATTAACAGTGAAGCAACAAAATCTAAAATAAAAACAAATTGGACACTAAAATCTTCCTTTCTTAGAAGTTTGAAAACAGTGTTGTTATAATCAATTTAATTTAAAATGTGAATCAATTAATAACACTAAACAACACTTACATTTATAATTTTCTGATTGAAAACAGTGTTGTTATAATTAATTTAATTTAAAATGTGAATCAATTAATAACACTAAACAACACTTACATTTATAATTTTCTGATTGAAAACAGTGTTGTTATAATTAATTTAATTTAAAATGTGAATCAATTAATAACACTAAACAACACTTACATTTATAATTTTCTGATTGAAAACAGTGTTGTTATAATTAATTTAATTTAAAATGTGAATCAATTAATAACACTAAACAACACTTACATTTATAATTTTCCACAATGCAGAGGTTAACTTTCCTCTATTAATAACTGGGTTTCTATGGTGCGGATGGCGATGCTTTTCTGAGGTTTCTTCTCGTAACGGTTCAAGGAACTTGCTGAAAATATCTTGCTGGGGAATGTCAAAATTAAATACTTGGTTTCTATTTTTTAAAATGAAGATTTGTTCCCATGTGGACAGCTCTTGTTATCCGGCATATACCAAATTGAATGCAGTGATTGTAATGAAGTATACATAGGAAAAACCAAAGGAAATTTAGAAATTAGATCCAAGGAACACGTTAGGAACATCAAGAGCAAACAATTAGAAAAATCAGCAGTTGCCTTTAACTTTTGGTCAAAAAATCATGACATAAAGCCAGAACTGAAACTCCTCGAACACATAACCAGAAAACAAGAGCTGTCCACAAGGGAAAAAATCTTCATTTTAAAAAATAGAAACTGAGTTTTTAATTTTGACATTCCCCAGAAATATATTTTCAGCAAGTTCCTTGAACCGTTACCAGAAGAAACATCAGAAGAAGATTCACATTGTAAATTAAATGGAAACTAAAAGCTTCACTTGTCTTAGTAATATTGCAAGATCTTCCAGTTATTACTAAGAGAAGTGAAGCTTTTACTTTCTAATTTGTTCTTATTTTACTAATTTATGTTTTTACTGATTCATAAGAATCTACTTTTATTACTTTTGTAACAGTATGCTGGAGTGCTGTACATGCATGACGATATTGTAAATACCTCCATCACAAGGACATGTATTGTTACTTACATCTGACAGTCTGCATGAGCGCTACAGAGTCTTTACTTCTTCGGAAACCTGAAGAAAGCCCATTTCTCAGCATGCGTCCATAGCTGCAACAAACAGTCTGGTTAGCCACAACTCATGTTAAGATTTTCAATATCTTACTAATACATAGCAAACAAGTGTTCTCAATAATTGGAAGAAGAGTTATAAATAAATATTGTTTACACAACCAACCACTTTCTTCTGACTTAAGTATATTATATAAAGAACCTGAGCTTGTCCATCACCATGAAAACAAGGATTTATGTTGTATAGGACTTCACTTACTAGTGACCCATGTCGTCCTGCTGCTGCACTTCTCTACGTATCCGCATCAAGTAGTTGAGGACCTCGTTGTGTTGTGGGAACAAGACGTACTCCATCATCTGATTGTGGATGTACCGCGAGTCTGCCCTCAGATAATACTCTACCATCTTCAACAGCGGCTGTAATGTACAGGAAGACAAGTTCAAGTTCATGCTGCTGAACTGTCCAGTACAGGCCAGCCTGTGTTTCTGTTATCAAATTAGCTAAGTCTTCCCAACATTGCTAAACTAATGCAAACTGGTTTGAGAATTCAATGTCATTCTGGCAGGTTGTCACAGTAGCTTAATGGTTAGAGCACCTGTCTAGTAAGCGGAGGGTCTGTGGTTCAAATCACAGCTGTGGCATTGAACTTTTCAGTTCCAATTTTACCTCCCAAACATTGCCCACACAAGGGGCATCCATACAGACCTCTATTATGTCATCTTCACAATCAAGTAGTTTCTTAGGGACCTAACAAGGCAGACCAGGTCTCACAGTGGGAGGAAGTATCCAGCACAAGTTGCCTTCACATTGGCAAATGTATGAAGCAACATTAATATACAAACAAACTTGGCAATGGTTTCACAAAACAACTACTTTTCAAAAATATTGCAACATATAAAAACAAAATAGAATAACTGCATTAAATACCACATTTCATTGCACAATCGTCATATTTTTAAAGTAAACATACACATTATGAGAAGAATAAATTATTTAAGACTAGCTGAGCAACTTGAGCAATTACTTTACAGTTATGGGAGTAAGAATGAGTCTGAGCGTATTGAAGCTGGCTACGTTACACTGTTCATACCTGAAAAGAAATGAGGGTGTGGCGACTCTTACACGGACTGTGAAAAGGAGTTGCTCTTTTTTAATGATCTCTTTGGCGTGACTCACTTCGTTTTCTCATGTAATGCTATTAGTAACTTCTTCAACAAGAGAGTTTTGTTTTGTATCTAGTTATTGTTGTTATGTAGTACAATAATGTAGTTTCATTACATAATAAATGTGTTATTTTAGCCAAAAACTTCATCTGGTGAATCTTGACATGATCAAACGATTCTATGAGTACATGTGTTCAATTAATCAATTGTAATTATCATCACTGCATACGTACACCATGGCCAATCCGAACGAAACCAATCAGTCAAGCGCCGGTATGGAAGTTTCACGAGTTGCTGTAAAAATACTGCTGTCTGGCGCAAAAATGTCAAAATATGATTCATACAAGTAGAATCTCAGTTTATTACTGCCAACATCACTAATGAGAGGACCAAATACCATTATATTTTAGGTTCTCTAGATGCTGAAGTTGCCAAACTGATATCAGATTTCATAACCAAACCTATGTCAGCTGCTCCATATACGGACTTAAAGACACGTATTATTGCCAAATTCAAAGAATCCAAGATGCGGAAGGCAAAAAGGCTACTCACAGAACTTGAAATAGGAGACAAGAAACCACCCTCTCTAATCAGGGAGATGTGTGCTGATGACTTTTTAAAAACTATATTTTTTGCAACGGCTTCCTACCAATGCACAGTCAATCTTAGCAGCCAGTCAAGATGTAAGTTTGGATGCAATGGCCCGGCCCCTATGACTGATAAAATTATAGAGATCTCAGCACCTAGTCAGTTCAATCACCTCAAGATGACAGACTTTCACGCCTAGAAAAGCAACTTTCTGAGGTAACAAATTACATACAGAAACTCCGAACCCGATCGCCATCATGTTCTAGATCCAAGCACCCCACCTACTGGTATCACTACAAGTTCAAGCAAAATGCTAGAAAATGCTCGGCACCATGTTCATTTGTTACACACTCATCTAGTAACATGTTCCCGGAACATGTTACTTTTAGGATCTTCATTTGGTGCGGCACAAAGTGAAGGGGCTGAATTATCCCACCGCCTGTTCATAACAGATTGAAATACAAGTCTCAGATTTTTAGTGGATTCTGGGGAAGATGTATCAGTTCTGCCTGCAACTGCACTAGAATGTAAAAACATTCAGAAGCGACAACTCTATGCAGCAAACGGTTCAATAATACACACATATGGAGAACGCCTTCTTAACCTTGAATTAGGCCTTCGGAGAAGATTTCCATGGTCATTTCTTCTAGCAACCTATTATTGGAGCTGACTTTCTGAGTTACTTCGGCATCTTGTTAGACATTAAATCAAAGCAGTTGCTCAACAGGCAAACTCTGGTCTCAAGCATAGGTTTCATAAGCACAACAAACCACAATTCAGTGTTTCTGATTGATCCACAGCACAACTATCATGATTTATTGAAGAGATTCCCTAACCTCTTCACTGAAAATCCTAATTTCAGTTCTCCTGAAGTTACTGTTCACCATATATTACCACTACAGGATCCCCACTCCATGCATGAGCAAGACGGCTATCACCAGATAAACTGGCTCAGGCCAAACTTGAATTCTAAGAGATGATCAACCTTGGTATCTGCTGGTCAAGCCCTCTCCATCTAGTCCCAAAGAAAGAAGGAACGTGGCACCCTGTGGTGATTATCGAGCATTAAATGCCATAACAGTACCAGATTGCTACCCAGTTCCTCACCTCCAGGATTTTGACTGCCAACTTTCTGACAAAACCATTTTTTCCAAGGTTGACCTCGTTAGAGCTTACCATCACATTTCTGTTGCTCCACAAGACATTCCGAAGACAGCTGTTATTACTCCATTCGGACTCTGAATCTGTGAAGATGCCCTTTGGACTATGCAGTGCCATACAGACATTTCAACGTTACAGGATTTGCCTTTTGTCTATTCATACATAGATGACATACGGGTAGCATCATCATCAGAAGAAGGAGAACACATGATCCATCTACAGCAACTTTTTGAACACCTTGATGAACATAACCTTAACATTAATGTTGGAAAGTGTACGTTTGGGGTGATGAAAATATCATTTTTGGGTTATCTTGTGTCTAATCGAGGAGTACAAGTCATCAAAGACTTTCCACGACCTACAACAGTGACAGAACTTAAAGATTTTTGGGACTTGTGAATTTCTATCGACGCTCTTTACCACACACAGCTGAAACTCAACAAACCCTATTTCACTTATGCATGAATGCAAAGAAAAAGGATAACCGTCCAATTGTTTGGAATCAAACGGCTGATCAATAATTCAGCAAGTTGAAAGAAGGTCTAGCTAACGCAGCACTACTCGCTCATCCTTCACCTGATTTTCCCTTAATTTTAATGGTCGACAATTCTGACTACGCTATATGAGCCTCGCTTCAGCAAATGAGAGGTGAAACACCAGAGCCATTTGCATTCTTCTCTAAATCCCTCACTGAACAGCACCTACCATGAACTATTAGCAGCCTATTCGGCAGTGAAGCACTTCAGATACTTGGTAGAGGGCAGGCAGTTCACGTTATTCACAGACCACAGACCATTAAGCAACACTTGGACAAAGCTACTCCCAGGCAACTTCAGCACCTCGACTACCTTGCTCAGTTCACTACTGGTACACAGTATCTTCCAGGGGGATGTAATATTCCAGCCGACACATGTTCCAGGATTGCAGACATTGTGTTGCCAGCAAGCATTTCATACCAAGACATTGCAAGGTTACAAGAGAATGATCCAGAACTAGAAAGTCTCAAGATATCAGAGTCCTGTTCTTTGAAATTCACCATGATGATATTACCTGATGGATCTGAGTTGATGTGTGACAATTCCACAAATAAACTCAGACCTTACGTTCCACCCACCTACAGACAACAAGTCTTCCATGCATTACATGACTTAGCTCACGCAGGTATCACCAAATTCAGCAGTGTTTTGTTTGGCCTTCACTCAAACAAGATGTAAAACTGTGGGCCAAACCTGTATCCCTTGTGAACGAGCAAAAGTTTACAGACACACAAGTAGTCCTACTGGAACATTTAGTCAAGCCAGTGAACGATTTTCTCATATCCATGTGGATATAGTGGGACCATTACTTTGTTCCCAAGGCTTTACATACCTTCTTACGATAATAGACAGATTCACATGCTGGCCAGAAGCAGTACCAATAAAAGACATCACTGCAGAATCTGTAGCAAGTTCTCTCTATCATGGATTCAGGGTTGCCAACTCGTACGATAATTATGGGGGCATATGTTAATTTTAATGTTTGTACACATGGTTGATAACCTGTACGATAATTATGGGGGTATACAATAATTTGAATGTATGATAGTTTGATACCGGAGAAATATCATTTTCACTGGTTTGTCACACCAGCGAAATGAAACAAATTACCAATGCCCTCATGGCCTGTCTCCACCCATCTAAGTCAACCATTTCATATCGTACTAATCCTTCTACCCTTTATCGTCTTTTTGCCAGTGTACCCAGATCTGGTAATCTCAATGAAGAAGGCACTGTTCCGAAAATTGATGATCAAGGGAGAGAACTCTGAATAAGTGATATTCCATGTGAAATAAAGAACATGCCTGAACCTGACAGGGTTTGAAGTGCTGTTAAACACATGCCACCTTGGTGGAAATACTGATTTCAAAGAACTAGCAGCCTTTGCATTATCAGTGATTTCATTTCCTCACAGAAATGCTTCTTGTGAAAGGGTTTTTTCTAAACTGGGCTTAATAAAAACTAAAGTTAAGAGCAGATTGGCACTATATACGGTAAATGAACTTATTCTGTCACCTTAGTTTTGAAATAATGCGGTAGATCTGAGAATCTCCAAGTCACCGAGATGTTAAGGTTTATCTCAACAACAAATTTGTATAATGCTGCAACGGTTGAGGAAGATGAACTTTCAGATAAATAATGCGAAAAACATAAGTTCTAAAGTTGCAATACCGGTTGAGGTCATTGTAAGTGAATATCATAAACATTGTAATTATTATTTATTTATGCCAACAAATTTACTGTTGGTGTTTTTAAACACACAAGCCGTGTGTGGGCAAAGTTTAAGAGGTAGAACTGGAACTTAAAAATTCAATGCCACAACTGGGATTTGAACCACAGACCTTCCGCTTGCCGGGCGGACGCTCTAACCACTGAGCTATTGTGACAAACTGCCAGAATGGCATTAAATTCTCAAGCCAGTTCGTATTTCTCCTGGTAAACCACAAAGGCAGTCTCACATCAGAGACAATTACCCCAATGGTGACTTACTATTGCAAGTACTTTATATCCCAGGATTAAATAACCTTCACATGGTAATTATTATTTATTTATGCCAACAAATTTACTGTTGGTGTTTTTAAACACACAAGCCGTGTGTGGGCAAAGTTTAAGAGGTAGAACTGGAACTTAAAAATTCAATGCCACAACTGGGATTTGAACCACAGACCTTCCGCTTGCCGGGCGGACGCTCTAACCACTGAGCTATTGTGACAAACTGCCAGAATGGCATTAAATTCTCAAGCCTTTGTGGTTTACCAGGAGAAATACGAACTGGCTTGAGAATTTAATGCCATTCTGGCAGTTTGTCACAATAGCTCAGTGGTTAGAGCGTCCGCCCGGCAAGCGGAAGGTCTGTGGTTCAAATCCCAGTTGTGGCATTGAATTTTTAAGTTCCAGTTCTACCTCTTAATCATAAACATTGTTAATATTACATTTTCATAAGTGTTATGCTGATATTTTTATTGTTGTAGCATTTGGTTTAAGATGTACGATAATTTTGAATCCAAATCTATAATTTTGAGTGACTGGTACGATAATTTTACTTTTAAATGTTGGCAACCCTGCATGGATTGTACGTTTTGGGGTACCTAAAATTATCACCATGACAGAGGAAGACAGTTCGACTGCCAGCTGTTTGCCAATCTCACAAAAGCCTTGGGTATACAGCACATTAAAACTATCGCTTACCATACAGCATCAAATGGGAAAGTTGAACATTGGCATCGCAATCTCAAGCCAGCCTTAAGAGCCCGCCTTTCAGATGACTGGGTCAACCACTTGCCCACCATCTTATTGGGCCTCTGTTTTTATGTAATACCAGAACATAATATCACTCCAGCAGAAATGACCTATGGTGTTACTATCAAGCTTCCATCTGACTTCCTGTATTCAACGTCAGTGACATGTGACATCCCTTCTTTTGTTTTCAATCCGAAGCAACACATGGCATCACTCAGCATTCATCATCACTCTGCAAAATCTATATTTATCCACCCAGAGCTTATGTGTTCATCCGACAGGATGCAGTACAGAAACCACTCCAGGCAGTCTGCAATGGACCATATTGAGAAGCACTTCACTATGGAGACACCTCTTGGTCAGCAGACAGTCTCAATCAACAGGCTTAAGCCAGCCTTTTTGCCCCACGATATGGACTCTACACCAGTTGATGGTGCAACAGGCTCCTCAGATCAGCTTTCCAGTCACTCAACATACAACACATTCAGGCCATACAGTGCAAGTTGTCACTGGGGAGGGAGCAGTATATGGCGACTATTACACGGACTCTGAAATGATCTCTTTGGCATGATTCACTTTGTTTTCTCATGTAATGTTATTAGTAACTTCTTCAACAAGAGAGTTTTGTTTTGTATCTAGTTACATTGTTTTTATTTTGTTATGTAGTACAATAATGTAGTTTCATTATATAATAAATGTGTTATTTTAACCAAAAACTACAAGGGGAACTGCAATGCAAACAGACACTTAAACAAAATAAAGGAATGTGAGTTTGTATTTACTGAACAAAAACCTTTTATTTACAAAAGCATTTACAATACTGTTCAAACGCATTTGCTTTAATATTGGATTGCTGTTAGTGCAACATAACTCCTCAATATACACTAGCACCTTGCTATCAATTTAAGGAACTTTCAGGTTGCACCAAACTCAGTGCAATCACTGCTAGTTTACAACCTGCTGTATGATTCCCCATACTGGTGTTTCTTGGTATGTGCAAAACAGTCTGCACCCTTGCTGCTTCATTCACTTTTGTTAATTCCTGCGCTGGATGAGCTAACCACTCTCTTGACAACTTGATGGCAACGATATATTCGCTCCTTAATTTACAAGGTGCATCCAGAAAGTAAGTCCCGATGACCGATAAAGAGAACAAAAATATCACTAAGTAAGAAATATTTATTGGAATAACTACATAGACTCACTGGCTACTTTTCAACATAGTCACCACCATTGTTGAGGCATTTATTGTGACGGTACACCATTAATTGTATGCCCAACTCATACGATTCTGCCGCCAAAGTCAGCAGCCACGAAATCACTTCATTCTGCACCTCAGCGTGCTGTGAAAACGTTTTCCTGCCAGAAAACGCTTCATGAGACGGAAGAGGTGAAAGTCACTTGGAGCGAGGTCAGGGCTGTAGGGTGGATGTTCGAAAACCTCCCATCCAAACTTATTCAGCACATTTCGTGTGGCGTTGGCTGTATGGGGTCTTGCATTGTCGTGCCCAAGTGTAATGCATCTTGTCAACATTTCACGTCTCTTGTTCTGGATTGCCCGCCTGAGTTTGTGCAACATCTGGCAATATCAATCAGCATTTACGGTCTTTCTTCACGGTAAAAAGTCGCACAAGAAGACACCACATCAATACCAGAAGACAGTGCACATGAGTTTCTGACAGAGATTGTCCGCTTGAATTTGGTCTTCACAGGTGAACCACTATGCCGCCAATGCATTGATTGTTGTTTTGTTTCTGGTGTGGCATTCGCCACCAATGTTTCATCCCCAGTGACAATATTGCCGAGAAACTGGTGACCTTCCACTGCATATCACTGTAGGAATGTCAATGCTGCGGCCAGACATTTGGTTTTGTGTTCATCTGTCAGTTGTCTAGGCACCCATCTTGCACACACTTTGTGAAAACCAAGCCATTGGGAGACAATTTCATGCAAAAGTGAGCGAGACATCTGGGGAATCTGAGAAGACAGTTCTGAAATTGTGAAGTGCAATTGCTTGCTGCACACTTTCCAACACTTCTGGCGTCACCAGGGATGGTCAGCCATTACGGTCTATGTCGTGAATATTGGTTCTTCCTTCCGTGAATTGCCTGCACCATCGTCTTACCTTACTGTCACCGATGTCTTGTCCAAACACGTGACACAATTGGCGATGGTTCTCTGCTGGAGATTGCTTTTGAGCATGCAAAAATTGGATGACTGCACGAACCTCGCATTTGGCGGGAGACAATATCACACTAGCCATTTTCTCCTAGCACAGAGCAGTAACTACTGCCGTCCCAAAACTGAAACTTTACTGCAATGTTACCATATATTTCATCTCTTCTCGTGTGCATGCGCATTCCTATCTGACTGGTGGTGCCATCTCTGGTAGCGATTGGGACTTACTTTCTGGATGCATATCGTACATTCTCCAAGTTTGTTGTAACTTGGTCTCAATAGTGAATACCTGGAATATTAATGTGACGATTATGTGGTAAACTATTTAAGTCCTAATCGCTTCTCGAGTGAGTAACTCGTGGTATTAAAGGGCCTGTCGACAACTAGGTCATTAGGGCCCCATGTCGACAACTAGGTCATTAGGGCCCCATCGCTTATCAAGGAATTTAGGTTTCAACACTTTGTGATATTCATGATTATACAATGAAATACAGTAAATAGTTGAGTATTCTTAAATACTTGAAGTGGATGACAGTATTATATGTAGTACAGCTTCTTACAACCATTACCTGGTTGATAATGGAATGGATTATTATTTATTTATGCCAAAAAACTTATTGTTGGTGTTTTTAAACACACAAGTCATGTGTGGGCAATGTTTGAGAGGTAGAACTGGAACTTAAAAATTCAATGCCACAGCTGGGATTTGAACCACAGACCTAACCATTAAGCTACTGTGACAACCTACCAGAATGACATTGAATTCTCAAACCAGTTCCTGTTTCTCATGGTAAACCACAAAGGCAGTTTCACAACAAAGACAATTATCCCAATGGTGACTTATTATTGCAAGTATTTTAAGTCCTTTATGTTTTTGTACCATTGAATTTTTAAGTTCCAGTTCTACATCTCAAATGGAATGGATGTTCTGTTGTTTTACAAGTACTGCTTGATATAACTGAGTACTTCCTATTTAATTTGAAGCAAATATTGTGATTCAGGTACTTACGGATGTGAATATTTCAGCTAGGAGGTAAACCCACATAGTAACATTGAGTATTAGTACATGGCGAACATCTTGGTCTGATATGTGCAGTGTGAACGCTGGCCACAGAACACTCCGAGGGAACATATACAGGAAACACATAGTCCTGAAATATACAGCACCAGTCATTAGTCTAACAATTCGTTTCTGAGTACTTAATACTCTTGCCACTTGTCTGGTGGTGAGTTACCCCAGAAAGTTATACAATATTTTACGAAGGAGTAAAATTTCTATTGCATATGTATTTTTATTTGATGTTCTGACTAGATTATTTACACGATACTGTCACCGCGCCCGCCGCATCTAATTGCCGACAACAGCAGTGTCACCCATCGCATTATTGTCGGCACTACCACAAAGGAGCCGAAGGAAAGAGACAGAGCCTGGCCGCATTGTTGGGGCGCTTGCCGAAAGAGACAAAAGGATAGAGACTTCGAGAATCTTCTCTGCTTTGTATTTCACCGCAATAACTGAACTTTCCAGAATAGTGCCTGGGAGATATAAATAGCGGTAAAGTGCGACAGAAGGGCAGTCAGACGTATGTGAAGCGCTGAGTAGTCGTGCCGACGGAAAGGTCAGGCGTATGTGAAGCGTTGAGGAGTCGTGCCGACGGAGAAGGGGCAGTTCTTTGTGTTACGAATTTGGAGCCGTGCTGTTGGAGAATCGCAAAAGACTCTTGCTGTTGCAACGAGTGTACAAAGTTACTGTTTACGGAAATAAAAGTGTTTCTTTATCTCGACTACATCTGTCTACTTTACTTTTACACCCAACCAAAAGTCACACTGGTGTCAGAAGTGGGATCCGTCGAATTGCTTCTAGTTTCGTTACATCGTCGTTAGAAGTTGCAACGTTAGAACCAAGATGGAGGGAGATTCGGAAGCCAGGATAATGGCAATGATGAAAGAATTATTCGCCAAAATGGAAACGAGAAACGACAACCTCGTTGCCGAGCTGAAAGAGATGAGGACTGAAACGACAACCTCGTTGCCAAAATGAAGACGAGAAACGACAACCTCGCTGCCGAGCTGAAAGAGATGAAGACTGCAAACGACAACCTCGTTGCCAAAATGAAGACGAGAAACGACAACCTCGCTGCCGAGCTGAAAGAGATGAAGACGGCAAACGACAACCTCGCTGCCGAGCTGAAAGAGATGAAGACGGAGCCATCGGCGAAAATTGACAGCGAAATGATTGGCGTGACGGAAGACGTGGAAGAACTCGGCGAAAAGGTGGAAGACCTCTGCCAGCACGTGGACGTCGTGGAGGACGACGGGGAACGTCTTGTCGCCCTGGTAGTAAGAGTTGACGAGAGCGTCAAAGTACTGGATGCCAGGGGCAGACGGAATAGCGCGGAGCCGGGAAGGGAGCACCTAGTGGCCGAGGCGACAGTTGCGCCCGTTTCAGATGATATGAGGAAAGACGTGGAACAACTCGGCGAACTGATTAGCGTGAGGGAAGACGTGGAACAACTCGGCGAACTGATTGGCGTGACGGAAGACGTGGAACAACTCGGGGAACTGATTGGCGTGACGGAAGACGTGGAACAACTCGGGGAACTGATTGGCGTGACGGAAGACGTGGAACAACTCGGCGAACTGATTGGCATGACGGAAGACGTGGAACAACTCGGCGAACTGATTGGCGTGACGGAAGACGTGGAAGAACTCGGCGAAAAGGTGGAAGACCTCTGCCAGCACGTGGACGTCGTGGAGGACGACGGGGAACGTCTTGGCGCCCTGGTAGTAAGAGTTGACGAGAGCGTCAAAGTACTGGATGCCAGGGGCAAACGGAATAGCGCGGACCCGGGGAGGGAGCACTTAGTGGCCGAGGCGACAGTTGCGCCCGTTTCAGATAACGAAAGTGTACGTCTCGGGGAAGACAAAGGGGCAGTTCAGGGACGTCGTCGAGGATCCTCTGGAGGAGTGTGTCGGGTACGTAACCAGCCAGGATATGACGTGGAGGACGATCAGCAGGGAAGCGCACAAGCAAACGAGCAACACGCGAGAACCGACTTGGCGTGTGACATGGGGGGACCGTCGGAGCCATCCAATCACCTGACGCATAGTGCCGTGAACGGAAGAATGGTGGACATCATCTTGGACGGCAGGATACAGGAGAGGCCGTGCCGAGCACGAGTGAACACGAGTGCAGCGGTGGACGCGACTCGCGCGGATGTGGTGGGGTTTGTTGCCGGACCCATCGGAAGCAAGGTGGCTGCGAAGGTGCGCCAGAGAGGTCGGCGGACATGGTACCCAGTGAGCCGTTTCCAAGTGCGCAGGATGGCCCGTCAACACACCAGGAAGAAGGGCAACTGGACGAGGGACCGTCAAGACCGGCGGTACTGTTGCAGAATTTCGAAGCAGGATGGCATACATCGTCCTACCCAGACCAAGGGACACTATCCAACAGCGATACCTAGGATCGTGCCTCCTGGAGAAGAGGTTCGATGGGTTAGTCCACCGGGGCGCAAGGGAGATGCCGCAGTGATAGTGCTGGTCGGGACGATCAGCTCTGAGGAGGGAGCAGTGTCACCGCGCCCGCCGCATCTAATTGCCGACAACAGCAGTGTCACCCATCGCATTATTGTCGGCACTACCGCAAAGGAGCCGAAGGAAAGAGACAGAGAATGGCCGCATTGTTGGGGCGCTTGCCGAAAGAGAGAAAAGGATAGAGACTTCGAGAATCTTCTCTGCTTTGTATTTCACCGCAATAACTGAACTTTCCAGAATAGTGCCTGGGAGATATAAATAGCGGTAAAGTGCGACAGAAGAGGCAGTCAGACGTATGTGAAGCGCTGAGTAGTCGTGCCGACGGAAAGGTCAGACGTATGTGAAGCGTTGAGGAGTCGTGCCGACGGAGAAGGGACAGTTCTTTGTGTTACGAATTCGGAGCCGTGCTGTTGGAGAATCGGAAAAGACTTTCTTGCTGTTGCAACGAGTGTACAAAGTTACTGTTTACGGAAATAAAAGTGTTTCTTTATCTCGACTACATCTGTCTACTTTACTTTTACACCCAACCAAAAGTCACAATACTTAGCTCTGTTAGACCCAAGTGGTGCAGTGGCTGCAGGCCATTCAAGTCTCATAGCCAATGTGAAGGGCTTTTGAAATATGACCGTCTCAGTTCTCAAAATTATTATATTGAGTCACAAAACATTATACCGTAAAGATAGTGCTGTGACATCCTGTAGTGAAAGAATGTAAACTCTTGACATGGTTCAGCCCTTGTCCTTCCAAAGACAGGTATATAACAGTACTTTTTATCTGTGTGGGCATGTGTGAGTGTGTGTTGCCTTTTATGAAGATTATGAAAAGCTGTCAGAGGGTTTGAATCAGTGTGAGGTAAATGTCAATGAGCTTCTGGCAGTGATTTTTGTAATAACATTTCTGGTTGCCTACATCCCACACAATTTCATTAATGATTAATAATGTTTAACACTGTAATTTTATTTGGAGAATGGTTAATAACAGGGAAGAATACATTTCATATTTCATCAGACTCTTTACAATAATTCTGTGTCAAGGGTGTAAAATGATAAATGTTTACTTCAGTTTATTGGCAAGTATCTAGGAAAATATACCTAAAACACATCTCTGCAGCTCTTTCTTTTATAGCATGTTGAGACAGAATATCAGAAGACCCCAAAAGAAAATCGTTTATGTGAATATTTGTTAAAAGTGTAATTTGTTTTTTGATATTGGTATGATTTGGTTAAATGGCGAAAACGTGTTGCAAATGCTCATTGTTAAGAACAACTAAGTTTGCCCAAAGACGTCATAAATCTTTCCATATTTGATTTTAATATATATGTATAAATATTAGAATTATATGTGTTCCATAATAAAAGTAGGAGAAGGTGGAAGCATTTTAAATCATTTAGAATGGTGCTGAGAGGAATTATTAAATGTAAAGTATCGATGAAGTGTTAATAAAATAATGCATTGTGGTGAAGGGGCATCGTGTGATTTTTCATTCCATCCGTTACCACACCCTGAGATCACAAAGATCTCAATAACTAAAAGACACAACGATAATAATAATAATTGCAAAAACCGCACCAATGTAAAAACATAATTGTTTCATTTATATAAGTCATACTGTTTAATATGAATTTTTAGTAATAAATTTTTAAATTGAAAGTGCAAATACAAACTTTTGTTAAAATACCTTTACATATAATGTTATATTAAACATAAAAATATGGTGCTCTCTAAAAAGCAGTTACCATTATTGCTATTGTTCTCTTGAGATATTGGAGAGCAAGAGGATTAATCACTTCATTTTCAGAAATGCAGCACTAGCTAACAACAACATCATATTTAGAGCTTATGTTGATATGACCGATGGAGACTGTAGTGAAGGAGTTTTGTTTCACTACTTTGCACACTAGTGATGTTGACAGGGCTGGCTGTCTGCAAACGACTTTACATACTGAGCATGTCATCTCTGTGTTTATGCACATATCACATTCTCAATTCAACACACTCTGATTAGTATAGTGTAATCTGAAGTGGCACACTTGAAGCTCCAATAAACATTGTTTCACAGAACCGCTGCCTTGTGGGGAAGGCTAAACCCCTGCACAAAAACCAATCATTCTGCCAATCCATCACATCGGGTGTATATACTGACTATGGGGAAGGCTAAACCCCTGTACAAAAACCAATCATTGTACCAATCCATCACATCGGGTGTATATACTGACTATGGGGAAGGCTAAACCGCTGCACAAAAACCAATCATTGTACCAATCCATCACATCGGGTGTATATACTGACTATGGGGAAGGCTAAACCGCTGCACAAAAACCAATCATTGTACCAATCCATCACATCGGGTGTATATACTGACTATGGGGAAGGCTAAACCGCTGCACAAAAACCAATCATTGTACCAATCCATCACATCGGGTGTATATACTGACTATGGGGAAGGCTAAACCGCTGCACAAAAACCAATCATTGTGCCAATCCATCACATCAGGTGTATATACTGACTATGGGGAAGGCTAAACCGCTGCACAAAAACCAATCATTCTGCCAATCCATCACATCGGGTGTATATACTGACTATGGGGAAGGCTAAACCCCTGTACAAAAACCAATCATTGTACCAATCCATCACATCGGGTGTATATACTGACTATGGGGAAGGCTAAACCGCTGCACAAAAACCAATCATTGTACCAATCCATCACATCGGGTGTATATACTGACTATGGGGAAGGCTAAACCGCTGCACAAAAACCAATCATTGTACCAATCCATCACATCGGGTGTATATACTGACTATGGGGAAGGCTAAACCGCTGCACAAAAACCAATCATTGTACCAATCCATCACATCGGGTGTATATACTGACTATGGGGAAGGCTAAACCGCTGCACAAAAACCAATCATTGTACCAATCCATCACATCGGGTGTATATACTGACTATGGGGAAGGCTAAACCGCTGCACAAAAACCAATCATTGTACCAATCCATCACATCGGGTGTATATACTGACTATGGGGAAGGCTAAACCGCTGCACAAAAACCAATCATTCTGCCAATCCATCACATCGGGTGTATATACTGACTATGGGGAAGGCTAAACCCCTGTACAAAAACCAATCATTGTACCAATCCATCACATCGGGTGTATATACTGACTATGGGGAAGGCTAAACCGCTGCACAAAAACCAATCATTGTACCAATCCATCACATCGGGTGTATATACTGACTATGGGGAAGGCTAAACCGCTGCACAAAAACCAATCATTGTACCAATCCATCACATCGGGTGTATATACTGACTATGGGGAAGGCTAAACCGCTGCACAAAAACCAATCATTGTACCAATCCATCACATCGGGTGTATATACTGACTATGGGGAAGGCTAAACCGCTGCACAAAAACCAATCATTGTGCCAATCCATCACATCAGGTGTATATACTGACTATGGGGAAGGCTAAACCGCTGCACAAAAACCAATCATTCTGCCAATCCATCACATCGGGTGTATATACTGACTATGGGGAAGGCTACACCGCTGCACAAAAACCAATCATTCTGCCAATCCATCACATCGGGTGTATATACTGACTATGGGGAAGGCTAAACCGCTGCACAAAAACCAATCATTGTGACAATCCATCACATTGGGTGTATATACTGACTATGGGGAAGGTTAAACCCCTGCACAAAAACCAATCATTCTGCCAACCCATCACATCGGCTGTATATACTGACTATGGGGAAGGCTAAACCCCTGCACAAAAACCAATCATTGTGACAATCCATCACATTGGGTGTATATACTGACTATGGGGAAGGTTAAACCCCTGCACAAAAACCAATCATTGTGACAATCCATCACATTGGGTGTATATACTGACTATGGGGAAGACTAAACCCCTGCACAAAAACCAATCATTGTACCAATCCATCACATTGGGTGTATATACTGACTATGGGGAAGGTTAAACCCCTGCACAAAAACCAATCATTGTGTCAATCCATCACATCGGCTGTATATACTGACTATGGGGAAGGCTAAACCCCTGCACAAAAACCAATCATTGTGACAATCCATCACATTGGGTGTATATACTGACTATGGGGAAGGTTAAACCCCTGCACAAAAACCAATCATTCTGCCAACCCATCACATCGGCTGTATATACTGACTATGGGGAAGGTTAAACCCCTGCACAAAAACCAATCATTGTGACAATCCATCACATTGGGTGTATATACTGACTATGGGGAAGACTAAACCCCTGCACAAAAACCAATCATTCTGCCAACCCATCACATCGGCTGTATATACTGACTATGGGGAAGGCTAAACCGCTGCACAAAAACCAATCATTGTGTCAATCCATCACATTGGGTGTATATACTGACTATGGGGAAGGCTAAACCCCTGCACAAAAACCAATCATTGTGTCAATCCATCACATTGGGTGTATATACTGACTATGGGGAAGGTTAAACCCCTGCACAAAAACCAATCATTGTGACAATCCATCACATTGGGTGTATATACTGACTATGGGGAAGGTTAAACCCCTGCACAAAAACCAATCATTCTGCCAACCCATCACATCGGCTGTATATACTGACTATGGGGAAGGCTAAACCCCTGCACAAAAACCAATCATTCTGCCAACCCATCACATCGGCTGTATATACTGACTATGGGGAAGGTTAAACCCCTGCACAAAAACCAATCATTCTGCCAACCCATCACATCGGCTGTATATACTGACTATGGGGAAGGCTAAACCCCTGCACAAAAACCAATCATTCTGCCAACCCATCACATCGGCTGTATATACTGACTATGGGGAAGGTTAAACCCCTGCACAAAAACCAATCATTCTGCCAACCCATCACATCGGCTGTATATACTGACTATGGGGAAGGCTAAACCCCTGCACAAAAACCAATCATTGTGACAATCCATCACATTGGGTGTATATACTGACTATGGGGAAGGTTAAACCCCTGCACAAAAACCAATCATTGTGTCAATCCATCACATTGGGTGTATATACTGACTATGGGGAAGACTAAACCCCTGCACAAAAACCAATCACTGTGACAATCCATCACATCGGCTGTATATACTGACTATGGGGAAGGTTAAACCCCTGCACAAAAACCAATCATTGTGTCAATCCATCACATTGGGTGTATATACTGACTATGGGGAAGACTAAACCCCTGCACAAAAACCAATCACTGTGACAATCCATCACATTGGGTGTATATACTGACTATGGGGAAGGTTAAACCCCTGCACAAAAACCAATCATTGTGTCAATCCATCACATTGGGTGTATATACTGACTATGGGGAAGACTAAACCCCTGCACAAAAACCAATCACTGTGACAATCCATCACATTGGGTGTATATACTGACTATGGGGAAGGTTAAACCCCTGCACAAAAACCAATCATTGTGTCAATCCATCACATTGGGTGTATATACTGACTATGGGGAAGACTAAACCCCTGCACAAAAACCAATCATTGTGTCAATCCATCACATTGGCTGTATATACTGACTATGGGGAAGGCTAAACCCCTGCACAAAAACCAATCACTGTGACAATCCATCACATCGGCTGTATATACTGACTATGGGGAAGGTTAAACCCCTGCACAAAAACCAATCATTCTGCCAACCCATCACATCGGCTGTATATACTGACTATGGGGAAGGCTAAACCCCTGCACAAAAACCAATCATTGTGTCAATCCATCACATTGGGTGTATATACTGACTATGGGGAAGGTTAAACCCCTGCACAAAAACCAATCATTGTGACAATCCATCACATTGGGTGTATATACTGACTATGGGGAAGGTTAAACCCCTGCACAAAAACCAATCATTGTGTCAATCCATCACATTGGGTGTATATACTGACTATGGGGAAGGTTAAACCCCTGCACAAAAACCAATCATTCTGCCAACCCATCACATCGGCTGTATATACTGACTATGGGGAAGGCTAAACCCCTGCACAAAAACCAATCATTGTGTCAATCCATCACATTGGGTGTATATACTGACTATGGGGAAGGTTAAACCCCTGCACAAAAACCAATCATTGTGTCAATCCATCACATTGGGTGTATATACTGACTATGGGGAAGACTAAACCCCTGCACAAAAACCAATCACTGTGACAATCCATCACATTGGGTGTATATACTGATGTTGGGGAAGGTTAAACCCCTGCACAAAAACCAATCATTGTGTCAATCCATCACATTGGGTGTATATACTGACTATGGGGAAGGTTAAACCCCTGCACAAAAACCAATCATTGTGACAATCCATCACATTGGGTGTATATACTGACTATGGGGAAGGTTAAACCCCTGCACAAAAACCAATCATTGTGTCAATCCATCACATCGGCTGTATATACTGACTATGGGGAAGGTTAAACCCCTGCACAAAAACCAATCATTGTGACAATCCATCACATTGGGTGTATATACTGACTATGGGGAAGGTTAAACCCCTGCACAAAAACCAATCATTGTGTCAATCCATCACATTGGGTGTATATACTGACTATGGGGAAGACTAAACCCCTGCACAAAAACCAATCATTGTACCAATCCATCACATCAGGTGTATATACTGATGTTGGGGAAGGTTAAACCCCTGCACAAAAACCAATCATTGTGTCAATCCATCACATTGGGTGTATATACTGACTATGGGGAAGGTTAAACCCCTGCACAAAAACCAATCATTGTGACAATCCATCACATTGGGTGTATATACTGACTATGGGGAAGGTTAAACCCCTGCACAAAAACCAATCATTGTGTCAATCCATCACATCGGCTGTATATACTGACTATGGGGAAGGCTAAACCCCTGCACAAAAACCAATCATTGTGACAATCCATCACATTGGGTGTATATACTGACTATGGGGAAGGTTAAACCCCTGCACAAAAACCAATCATTGTGTCAATCCATCACATCGGCTGTATATACTGACTATGGGGAAGGCTAAACCCCTGCACAAAAACCAATCATTGTGACAATCCATCACATTGGGTGTATATACTGACTATGGGGAAGGTTAAACCCCTGCACAAAAACCAATCATTCTGCCAACCCATCACATCGGCTGTATATACTGACTATGGGGAAGGTTAAACCCCTGCACAAAAACCAATCATTCTGCCAACCCATCACATCGGCTGTATATACTGACTATGGGGAAGGCTAAACCGCTGCACAAAAACCAATCATTGTGCCAATCCATCACATTGGGTGTATATACTGACTATGGGGAAGGTTAAACCCCTGCACAAAAACCAATCATTGTACCAACCCATCACATTGGGTGTATATACTGACTATGGGGAAGGCTAAACCCCTGCACAAAAACCAATCATTGTACCAATCCATCACATTGGGTGTATATACTGACTATGGGGAAGGCTAAACCCCTGCACAAAAACCAATCATTGTGACAATCCATCACATTGGGTGTATATACTGACTATGGGGAAGACTAAACCCCTGCACAAAAACCAATCATTGTGTCAATCCATCACATTGGGTGTATATACTGACTATGGGGAAGACTAAACCCCTGCACAAAAACCAATCACTGTGACAATCCATCACATTGGGTGTATATACTGACTATGGGGAAGACTAAACCCCTGCACAAAAACCAATCATTGTGTCAATCCATCACATCGGCTGTATATACTGACTATGGGGAAGGCTAAACCGCTGCACAAAAACCAATCATTGTGCCAATCCATCACATTGGGTGTATATACTGACTATGGGGAAGGTTAAACCCCTGCACAAAAACCAATCATTGTACCAACCCATCACATTGGGTGTATATACTGACTATGGGGAAGGCTAAACCCCTGCACAAAAACCAATCATTGTACCAACCCATCACATTGGGTGTATATACTGACTATGGGGAAGGCTAAACCCCTGCACAAAAACCAATCATTGTGCCAATCCATCACAGTGGGTGTATATACTGACTATGGGGAAGGTTAAACCCCTGCACAAAAACCAATCATTGTACCAATCCATCACATTGGGTGTATATACTGACTATGGGGAAGGTTAAACCCCTGTACAAAAACCAATCATTGTACCAATCCATCACATTGGGTGTATATACTGACTATGGGGAAGGTTAAACCCCTGCACAAAAACCAATCATTGTGTCAATCCATCACATTGGGTGTATATACTGACTATGGGGAAGACTAAACCCCTGCACAAAAACCAATCATTGTGTCAATCCATCACATTGGGTGTATATACTGACTATGGGGAAGACTAAACCCCTGCACAAAAACCAATCACTGTACCAACCCATCACATTGGGTGTATATACTGACTATGGGGAAGACTAAACCCCTGCACAAAAACCAATCATTGTACCAACCCATCACATTGGGTGTATATACTGACTATGGGGAAGGCTAAACCCCTGCACAAAAACCAATCATTGTACCAACCCATCACATTGGGTGTATATACTGACTATGGGGAAGGCTAAACCCCTGCACAAAAACCAATCATTGTGCCAATCCATCACAGTGGGTGTATATACTGACTATGGGGAAGGTTAAACCCCTGCACAAAAACCAATCATTGTGACAATCCATCACATTGGGTGTATATACTGACTATGGGGAAGGTTAAACCCCTGTACAAAAACCAATCATTGTACCAATCCATCACATTGGGTGTATATACTGACTATGGGGAAGGTTAAACCCCTGCACAAAAACCAATCATTGTGTCAATCCATCACATTGGGTGTATATACTGACTATGGGGAAGACTAAACCCCTGCACAAAAACCAATCATTGTGTCAATCCATCACATTGGGTGTATATACTGACTATGGGGAAGACTAAACCCCTGCACAAAAACCAATCACTGTGACAATCCATCACATTGGGTGTATATACTGACTATGGGGAAGACTAAACCCCTGCACAAAAACCAATCATTGTGTCAATCCATCACATCGGCTGTATATACTGACTATGGGGAAGGCTAAACCGCTGCACAAAAACCAATCATTGTGCCAATCCATCACATTGGGTGTATATACTGACTATGGGGAAGGTTAAACCCCTGCACAAAAACCAATCATTGTACCAACCCATCACATTGGGTGTATATACTGACTATGGGGAAGGCTAAACCCCTGCACAAAAACCAATCATTGTACCAACCCATCACATTGGGTGTATATACTGACTATGGGGAAGGCTAAACCCCTGCACAAAAACCAATCATTGTGTCAATCCATCACATTGGGTGTATATACTGACTATGGGGAAGGTTAAACCCCTGCACAAAAACCAATCATTGTGCCAATCCATCACATCGGGTGTATATACTGACTATGGGGAAGGTTAAACCCCTGCACAAAAACCAATCATTGTGTCAATCCATCACATTGGGTGTATATACTGACTATGGGGAAGACTAAACCCCTGCACAAAAACCAATCATTGTGTCAATCCATCACATTGGGTGTATATACTGACTATGGGGAAGACTAAACCCCTGCACAAAAACCAATCATTGTACCAATCCATCACATTGGGTGTATATACTGACTATGGGGAAGGCTAAACCCCTGCACAAAAACCAATCATTGTGACAATCCATCACATTGGGTGTATATACTGACTATGGGGAAGGCTAAACCCCTGCACAAAAACCAATCATTGTACCAATCCATCACATTGGGTGTATATACTGACTATGGGGAAGGTTAAACCCCTGCACAAAAACCAATCATTGTGCCAATCCATCACATCAGGTGTATATACTGACTATGGGGAAGGCTAAACCCCTGCACAAAAACCAATCATTGTGTCAATCCATCACATTGGGTGTATATACTGACTATGGGGAAGGCTAAACCCCTGCACAAAAACCAATCATTGTGTCAATCCATCACATTGGGTGTATATACTGACTATGGGGAAGACTAAACCCCTGCACAAAAACCAATCATTGTGTCAATCCATCACATTGGGTGTATATACTGACTATGGGGAAGGCTAAACCCCTGCACAAAAACCAATCATTGTGTCAATCCATCACATCAGGTGTATATACTGACTATGGGGAAGGCTAAACCGCTGCACAAAAACCAATCATTGTGCCAATCCATCACATTGGGTGTATATACTGATGTTGGGGAAGGCTAAACCGCTGCACAAAAACCAATCATTGTGCCAATCCATCACATTGGGTGTATATACTGACTATGGGGAAGGTTAAACCCCTGCACAAAAACCAATCATTGTGTCAATCCATCACATTGGGTGTATATACTGACTATGGGGAAGGTTAAACTCCTGCACAAAAACCAATCATTGTGTCAATCCATCACATTGGGTGTATATACTGACTATGGGGAAGGTTAAACCCCTGCACAAAAACCAATCATTGTGTCAATCCATCACATCAGGTGTATATACTGACTATGGGGAAGGTTAAACCCCTGCACAAAAACCAATCATTGTGTCAATCCATCACATCGGGTGTATATACTGACTATGGGGAAGGTTAAACTCCTGCACAAAAACCAATCATTGTGTCAATCCATCACATTGGGTGTATATACTGACTATGGGGAAGGCTAAACCGCTGCACAAAAGCCAATCATTGTGCCAATCCATCACATTCGGTGTATATACTGACTATGGGGAAGGTTAAACCCCTGCACAAAAACCAATCATTGTGTCAATCCATCACATTGGGTGTATATACTGACTATGGGGAAGGTTAAACTCCTGCACAAAAACCAATCATTGTGTCAATCCATCACATTGGGTGTATATACTGACTATGGGGAAGGCTAAACCCCTGCACAAAAACCAATCATTGTGTCAATCCATCACATTGGGTGTATATACTGACTATGGGGAAGGTTAAACCACTGCACAAAAACCAATCATTGTGTCAATCCATCACATTGGGTGTATATACTGACTATGGGGAAGACTAAACCCCTGCACAAAAACCAATCATTGTACCAATCCATCACATCAGGTGTATATACTGACTATGGGGAAGACTAAACCCCTGCACAAAAACCAATCATTGTACCAATCCATCACATTGGGTGTATATACTGACTATGGGGAAGACTAAACCCCTGCACAAAAACCAATCATTGTGTCAATCCATCACATTGGGTGTATATACTGACTATGGGGAAGACTAAACCCCTGCACAAAAACCAATCATTGTGTCAATCCATCACATTGGGTGTATATACTGACTATGGGGAAGACTAAACCCCTGCACAAAAACCAATCATTGTACCAATCCATCACATTGGGTGTATATACTGACTATGGGGAAGACTAAACCCCTGCACAAAAACCAATCATTGTGTCAATCCATCACATCAGGTGTATATACTGACTATGGGGAAGGTTAAACCCCTGTACAAAAACCAATCATTGTGTCAATCCATCACATTGGGTGTATATACTGACTATGGGGAAGACTAAACCCCTGCACAAAAACCAATCATTGTACCAATCCATCACATTGGGTGTATATACTGACTATGGGGAAGACTAAACCCCTGCACAAAAACCAATCATTGTGTCAATCCATCACATCAGGTGTATATACTGACTATGGGGAAGACTAAACCCCTGCACAAAAACCAATCATTGTACCAATCCATCACATCAGGTGTATATACTGACTATGGGGAAGGTTAAACCCCTGTACAAAAACCAATCATTGTGTCAATCCATCACATCAGGTGTATATACTGACTATGGGGAAGGTTAAACCCCTGTACAAAAACCAATCATTGTACCAATCCATCACATCAGGTGTATATACTGACTATGGGGAAGGTTAAACCCCTGTACAAAAACCAATCATTGTGTCAATCCATCACATCAGGTGTATATACTGACTATGGGGAAGACTAAACCCCTGCACAAAAACCAATCATTGTGTCAATCCATCACATTGGGTGTATATACTGACTATGGGGAAGACTAAACCCCTGCACAAAAACCAATCATTGTACCAATCCATCACATTGGGTGTATATACTGACTATGGGGAAGACTAAACCCCTGCACAAAAACCAATCATTGTGTCAATCCATCACATCAGGTGTATATACTGACTATGGGGAAGGTTAAACCCCTGTACAAAAACCAATCATTGTGTCAATCCATCACATTGGGTGTATATACTGACTATGGGGAAGACTAAACCCCTGCACAAAAACCAATCATTGTGTCAATCCATCACATCAGGTGTATATACTGACTATGGGGAAGACTAAACCCCTGCACAAAAACCAATCATTGTACCAATCCATCACATTGGGTGTATATACTGACTATGGGGAAGACTAAACCCCTGCACAAAAACCAATCATTGTGTCAATCCATCACATTGGGTGTATATACTGACTATGGGGAAGACTAAACCCCTGCACAAAAACCAATCATTGTGTCAATCCATCACATCAGGTGTATATACTGACTATGGGGAAGGTTAAACCCCTGTACAAAAACCAATCATTGTGTCAATCCATCACATTGGGTGTATATACTGACTATGGGGAAGACTAAACCCCTGCACAAAAACCAATCATTGTGTCAATCCATCACATTGGGTGTATATACTGACTATGGGGAAGGTTAAACCCCTGTACAAAAACCAATCATTGTGTCAATCCATCACATCAGGTGTATATACTGACTATGGGGAAGGTTAAACCCCTGCACAAAAACCAATCATTGTGTCAATCCATCACATTGGGTGTATATACTGACTATGGGGAAGGTTAAACCCCTGTACAAAAACCAATCATTGTGTCAATCCATCACATCAGGTGTATATACTGACTATGGGGAAGACTAAACCCCTGCACAAAAACCAATCATTGTGTCAATCCATCACATTGGGTGTATATACTGACTATGGGGAAGACTAAACCCCTGCACAAAAACCAATCATTGTGTCAATCCATCACATTGGGTGTATATACTGACTATGGGGAAGACTAAACCCCTGCACAAAAACCAATCATTGTGACAATCCATCACATTGGGTGTATATACTGACTATGGGGAAGACTAAACCCCTGCACAAAAACCAATCATTGTGTCAATCCATCACATTGGGTGTATATACTGACTATGGGGAAGACTAAACCCCTGCACAAAAACCAATCATTGTACCAATCCATCACATTGGGTGTATATACTGACTATGGGGAAGACTAAACCCCTGCACAAAAACCAATCATTGTGTCAATCCATCACATCAGGTGTATATACTGACTATGGGGAAGGTTAAACCCCTGTACAAAAACCAATCATTGTGTCAATCCATCACATTGGGTGTATATACTGACTATGGGGAAGACTAAACCCCTGCACAAAAACCAATCATTGTGTCAATCCATCACATCAGGTGTATATACTGACTATGGGGAAGACTAAACCCCTGCACAAAAACCAATCATTGTACCAATCCATCACATTGGGTGTATATACTGACTATGGGGAAGACTAAACCCTGCACAAAAACCAATCATTGTGTCAATCCATCACATTGGGTGTATATACTGACTATGGGGAAGACTAAACCCCTGCACAAAAACCAATCATTGTGTCAATCCATCACATCAGGTGTATATACTGACTATGGGGAAGACTAAACCCCTGCACAAAAACCAATCATTGTACCAATCCATCACATCAGGTGTATATACTGACTATGGGGAAGACTAAACCCCTGCACAAAAACCAATCATTGTACCAATCCATCACATCAGGTGTATATACTGACTATGGGGAAGACTAAACCCCTGCACAAAAACCAATCATTGTACCAATCCATCACATCAGGTGTATATACTGACTATGGGGAAGACTAAACCCCTGCACAAAAACCAATCATTGTACCAATCCATCACATCAGGTGTATATACTGACTATGGGGAAGACTAAACCCCTGCACAAAAACCAATCATTGTACCAATCCATCACATCAGGTGTATATACTGACTATGGGGAAGACTAAACCCCTGCACAAAAACCAATCATTGTACCAATCCATCACATCAGGTGTATATACTGACTATGGGGAAGACTAAACCCCTGCACAAAAACCAATCATTGTGTCAATCCATCACATTGGGTGTATATACTGACTATGGGGAAGACTAAACCCCTGCACAAAAACCAATCATTGTGTCAATCCATCACATTGGGTGTATATACTGACTATGGGGAAGACTAAACCCCTGCACAAAAACCAATCATTGTACCAATCCATCACATTGGGTGTATATACTGACTATGGGGAAGACTAAACCCCTGCACAAAAACCAATCATTGTGTCAATCCATCACATCAGGTGTATATACTGACTATGGGGAAGGTTAAACCCCTGTACAAAAACCAATCATTGTGTCAATCCATCACATTGGGTGTATATACTGACTATGGGGAAGACTAAACCCCTGCACAAAAACCAATCATTGTGTCAATCCATCACATCAGGTGTATATACTGACTATGGGGAAGACTAAACCCCTGCACAAAAACCAATCATTGTACCAATCCATCACATTGGGTGTATATACTGACTATGGGGAAGACTAAACCCCTGCACAAAAACCAATCATTGTGTCAATCCATCACATTGGGTGTATATACTGACTATGGGGAAGACTAAACCCCTGCACAAAAACCAATCATTGTGTCAATCCATCACATCAGGTGTATATACTGACTATGGGGAAGACTAAACCCCTGCACAAAAACCAATCATTGTACCAATCCATCACATCAGGTGTATATACTGACTATGGGGAAGACTAAACCCCTGCACAAAAACCAATCATTGTGTCAATCCATCACATCAGGTGTATATACTGACTATGGGGAAGACTAAACCCCTGCACAAAAACCAATCATTGTGTCAATCCATCACATCAGGTGTATATACTGACTATGGGGAAGACTAAACCCCTGCACAAAAACCAATCATTGTACCAATCCATCACATCAGGTGTATATACTGACTATGGGGAAGACTAAACCCCTGCACAAAAACCAATCATTGTACCAATCCATCACATTGGGTGTATATACTGACTATGGGGAAGACTAAACCCCTGCACAAAAACCAATCATTGTACCAATCCATCACATTGGGTGTATATACTGACTATGGGGAAGACTAAACCCCTGCACAAAAACCAATCATTGTACCAATCCATCACATCAGGTGTATATACTGACTATGGGGAAGGTTAAACCCCTGCACAAAAACCAATCATTGTACCAATCCATCACATCAGGTGTATATACTGACTATGGGGAAGGTTAAACCCCTGCACAAAAACCAATCATTGTGACAATCCATCACATCAGGTGTATATACTGACTATGGGGAAGGCTAAACCCCTGCACAAAAACCAATCATTGTGTCAATCCATCACATTGGGTGTATATACTGACTATGGGGAAGACTAAACCCCTGCACAAAAACCAATCATTGTGACAATCCATCACATCAGGTGTATATACTGACTATGGGGAAGACTAAACCCCTGCACAAAAACCAATCATTGTGACAATCCATCACATCAGGTGTATATACTGACTATGGGGAAGGCTAAACCCCTGCACAAAAACCAATCATTGTGACAATCCATCACATCAGGTGTATATACTGACTATGGGGAAGGTTAAACCCCTGCACAAAAACCAATCATTGTACCAATCCATCACATCAGGTGTATATACTGACTATGGGGAAGGTTAAACCCCTGCACAAAAACCAATCATTGTGACAATCCATCACATCAGGTGTATATACTGACTATGGGGAAGGCTAAACCCCTGCACAAAAACCAATCATTGTGTCAATCCATCACATTGGGTGTATATACTGACTATGGGGAAGACTAAACCCCTGCACAAAAACCAATCATTGTGACAATCCATCACATCAGGTGTATATACTGACTATGGGGAAGACTAAACCCCTGCACAAAAACCAATCATTGTGACAATCCATCACATCAGGTGTATATACTGACTATGGGGAAGGCTAAACCCCTGCACAAAAACCAATCATTGTGACAATCCATCACATCAGGTGTATATACTGACTATGGGGAAGGCTAAACCCCTGCACAAAAACCAATCATTGTGACAATCCATCACATTGGGTGTATATACTGACTATGGGGAAGACTAAACCCCTGCACAAAAACCAATCATTGTGTCAATCCATCACATTGGGTGTATATACTGACTATGGGGAAGACTAAACCCCTGCACAAAAACCAATCATTGTGTCAATCCATCACATTGGGTGTATATACTGACTATGGGGAAGACTAAACCCCTGCACAAAAACCAATCATTGTACCAATCCATCACATTGGGTGTATATACTGACTATGGGGAAGACTAAACCCCTGCACAAAAACCAATCATTGTGCCAATCCATCACATCAGGTGTATATACTGACTATGGGGAAGGTTAAACCCCTGTACAAAAACCAATCATTGTACCAATCCATCACATCGGGTGTATATACTGACTATGGGGAAGACTAAACCCCTGCACAAAAACCAATCATTGTGACAATCCATCACATCAGGTGTATATACTGACTATGGGGAAGGCTAAACCCCTGCACAAAAACCAATCATTGTGACAATCCATCACATCAGGTGTATATACTGACTATGGGGAAGACTAAACCCCTGCACAAAAACCAATCATTGTGTCAATCCATCACATTGGGTGTATATACTGACTATGGGGAAGACTAAACCCCTGCACAAAAACCAATCATTGTACCAATCCATCACATTGGGTGTATATACTGACTATGGGGAAGACTAAACCCCTGCACAAAAACCAATCATTGTGCCAATCCATCACATCAGGTGTATATACTGACTATGGGGAAGGTTAAACCCCTGTACAAAAACCAATCATTGTACCAATCCATCACATTGGGTGTATATACTGACTATGGGGAAGACTAAACCCCTGCACAAAAACCAATCATTGTGACAATCCATCACATTGGGTGTATATACTGACTATGGGGAAGGCTAAACCCCTGCACAAAAACCAATCATTGTACCAATCCATCACATTGGGTGTATATACTGACTATGGGGAAGGCTAAACCCCTGCACAAAAACCAATCATTGTACCAATCCATCACATTGGGTGTATATACTGACTATGGGGAAGGCTAAACCCCTGCACAAAAACCAATCATTGTACCAATCCATCACATTGGGTGTATATACTGACTATGGGGAAGACTAAACCCCTGCACAAAAACCAATCATTGTGACAATCCATCACATCAGGTGTATATACTGACTATGGGGAAGGCTAAACCCCTGCACAAAAACCAATCATTGTACCAATCCATCACATTGGGTGTATATACTGACTATGGGGAAGACTAAACACCTGCACAAAAACCAATCATTGTGTCAATCCATCACATTGGGTGTATATACTGACTATGGGGAAGGTTAAACCCCTGCACAAAAACCAATCATTGTGTCAATCCATCACATTGGGTGTATATACTGACTATGGGGAAGGTTAAACCCCTGCACAAAAACCAATCATTGTGTCAATCCATCACATTGGGTGTATATACTGACTATGGGGAAGGTTAAACCCCTGCACAAAAACCAATCATTGTGTCAATCCATCACATTGGGTGTATATACTGACTATGGGGAAGGTTAAACCCCTGTACAAAAACCAATCATTGTACCAATCCATCACATCAGGTGTATATACTGACTATGGGGAAGGCTAAACCCCTGCACAAAAACCAATCATTGTACCAATCCATCACATCAGGTGTATATACTGACTATGGGGAAGGTTAAACCCCTGCACAAAAACCAATCATTGTGTCAATCCATCACATTGGGTGTATATACTGACTATGGGGAAGGCTAAACCCCTGCACAAAAACCAATCATTGTACCAATCCATCACATTGGGTGTATATACTGACTATGGGGAAGGTTAAACCCCTGCACAAAAACCAATCATTGTGTCAATCCATCACATTGGGTGTATATACTGACTATGGGGAAGGCTAAACCCCTGCACAAAAACCAATCATTGTGTCAATCCATCACATTGGGTGTATATACTGACTATGGGGAAGGTTAAACCCCTGCACAAAAACCAATCATTGTGTCAATCCATCACATTGGGTGTATATACTGACTATGGGGAAGGTTAAACCCCTGCACAAAAACCAATCATTGTGTCAATCCATCACATTGGGTGTATATACTGACTATGGGGAAGGTTAAACCCCTGCACAAAAACCAATCATTGTGTCAATCCATCACATTGGGTGTATATACTGACTATGGGGAAGGTTAAACCCCTGCACAAAAACCAATCATTGTGTCAATCCATCACATTGGGTGTATATACTGACTATGGGGAAGGTTAAACCCCTGCACAAAAACCAATCATTGTGTCAATCCATCACATTGGGTGTATATACTGACTATGGGGAAGGTTAAACCCCTGCACAAAAACCAATCATTGTGTCAATCCATCACATTGGGTGTATATACTGACTATGGGGAAGGTTAAACCCCTGCACAAAAACCAATCATTGTGTCAATCCATCACATTGGGTGTATATACTGACTATGGGGAAGGTTAAACCCCTGCACAAAAACCAATCATTGTGTCAATCCATCACATTGGGTGTATATACTGACTATGGGGAAGACTAAACCCCTGCACAAAAACCAATCATTGTGTCAATCCATCACATTGGGTGTATATACTGACTATGGGGAAGGTTAAACCCCTGCACAAAAACCAATCATTGTGTCAATCCATCACATTGGGTGTATATACTGACTATGGGGAAGGTTAAACCCCTGCACAAAAACCAATCATTGTGTCAATCCATCACATTGGGTGTATATACTGACTATGGGGAAGACTAAACCCCTGCACAAAAACCAATCATTGTGTCAATCCATCACATTGGGTGTATATACTGACTATGGGGAAGACTAAACCCCTGCACAAAAACCAATCATTGTGTCAATCCATCACATTGGGTGTATATACTGACTATGGGGAAGGTTAAACCCCTGCACAAAAACCAATCATTGTGTCAATCCATCACATTGGGTGTATATACTGACTATGGGGAAGGTTAAACCCCTGCACAAAAACCAATCATTGTGTCAATCCATCACATTGGGTGTATATACTGACTATGGGGAAGGTTAAACCCCTGTACAAAAACCAATCATTGTACCAATCCATCACATCAGGTGTATATACTGACTATGGGGAAGGCTAAACCCCTGCACAAAAACCAATCATTGTACCAATCCATCACATCAGGTGTATATACTGACTATGGGGAAGGTTAAACCCCTGTACAAAAACCAATCATTGTGCCAATCCATCACATCAGGTGTATATACTGACTATGGGGAAGACTAAACCCCTGCACAAAAACCAATCATTGTGCCAATCCATCACATCAGGTGTATATACTGACTATGGGGAAGACTAAACCCCTGCACAAAAACCAATCATTGTGCCAATCCATCACATTGGGTGTATATACTGACTATGGGGAAGACTAAACCCCTGCACAAAAACCAATCATTGTGCCAATCCATCACATCAGGTGTATATACTGACTATGGGGAAGACTAAACCCCTGCACAAAAACCAATCATTGTACCAATCCATCACATTGGGTGTATATACTGACTATGGGGAAGACTAAACCCCTGCACAAAAACCAATCATTGTACCAATCCATCACATTGGGTGTATATACTGACTATGGGGAAGACTAAACCCCTGCACAAAAACCAATCATTGTGCCAATCCATCACATCAGGTGTATATACTGACTATGGGGAAGACTAAACCCCTGCACAAAAACCAATCATTGTACCAATCCATCACATTGGGTGTATATACTGACTATGGGGAAGACTAAACCCCTGCACAAAAACCAATCATTGTGTCAATCCATCACATTGGGTGTATATACTGACTATGGGGAAGGTTAAACCCCTGCACAAAAACCAATCATTGTGTCAATCCATCACATTGGGTGTATATACTGACTATGGGGAAGACTAAACCCCTGCACAAAAACCAATCATTGTGTCAATCCATCACATTGGGTGTATATACTGACTATGGGGAACGTTAAACCCCTGTACAAAAACCAATCATTGTGCCAATCCATCACATCAGGTGTATATACTGACTATGGGGAAGACTAAACCCCTGCACAAAAACCAATCATTGTGTCAATCCATCACATTGGGTGTATATACTGACTATGGGGAAGGTTAAACCCCTGCACAAAAACCAATCATTGTGTCAATCCATCACATTGGGTGTATATACTGACTATGGGGAAGGTTAAACCCCTGCACAAAAACCAATCATTGTGTCAATCCATCACATTGGGTGTATATACTGACTATGGGGAAGGTTAAACCCCTGCACAAAAACCAATCATTGTGTCAATCCATCACATTGGGTGTATATACTGACTATGGGGAAGGTTAAACCCCTGTACAAAAACCAATCATTGTGCCAATCCATCACATCAGGTGTATATACTGACTATGGGGAAGACTAAACCCCTGCACAAAAACCAATCATTGTGTCAATCCATCACATTGGGTGTATATACTGACTATGGGGAAGACTAAACCCCTGCACAAAAACCAATCATTGTGTCAATCCATCACATTGGGTGTATATACTGACTATGGGGAAGACTAAACCCCTGCACAAAAACCAATCATTGTGTCAATCCATCACATTGGGTGTATATACTGACTATGGGGAAGGTTAAACCCCTGCACAAAAACCAATCATTGTGTCAATCCATCACATTGGGTGTATATACTGACTATGGGGAAGGTTAAACCCCTGCACAAAAACCAATCATTGTGTCAATCCATCACATTGGGTGTATATACTGACTATGGGGAAGGTTAAACCCCTGCACAAAAACCAATCATTGTGTCAATCCATCACATTGGGTGTATATACTGACTATGGGGAAGACTAAACCCCTGCACAAAAACCAATCATTGTGTCAATCCATCACATTGGGTGTATATACTGACTATGGGGAAGACTAAACCCCTGTACAAAAACCAATCATTGTACCAATCCATCACATCAGGTGTATATACTGACTATGGGGAAGGCTAAACCCCTGCACAAAAACCAATCATTGTGTCAATCCATCACATTGGGTGTATATACTGACTATGGGGAAGACTAAACCCCTGTACAAAAACCAATCATTGTACCAATCCATCACATCAGGTGTATATACTGACTATGGGGAAGGCTAAACCCCTGCACAAAAACCAATCATTGTACCAATCCATCACATCAGGTGTATATACTGACTATGGGGAAGGTTAAACCCCTGCACAAAAACCAATCATTGTGTCAATCCATCACATTGGGTGTATATACTGACTATGGGGAAGACTAAACCCCTGCACAAAAACCAATCATTGTGTCAATCCATCACATTGGGTGTATATACTGACTATGGGGAAGGTTAAACCCCTGCACAAAAACCAATCATTGTGTCAATCCATCACATTGGGTGTATATACTGACTATGGGGAAGACTAAACCCCTGCACAAAAACCAATCATTGTGTCAATCCATCACATTGGGTGTATATACTGACTATGGGGAAGACTAAACCCCTGTACAAAAACCAATCATTGTACCAATCCATCACATCAGGTGTATATACTGACTATGGGGAAGGCTAAACCCCTGCACAAAAACCAATCATTGTGTCAATCCATCACATTGGGTGTATATACTGACTATGGGGAAGACTAAACCCCTGTACAAAAACCAATCATTGTACCAATCCATCACATCAGGTGTATATACTGACTATGGGGAAGGCTAAACCCCTGCACAAAAACCAATCATTGTACCAATCCATCACATCAGGTGTATATACTGACTATGGGGAAGGTTAAACCCCTGCACAAAAACCAATCATTGTGTCAATCCATCACATTGGGTGCATATACTGACTATGGGGAAGACTAAACCCCTGCACAAAAACCATTCATTGTGTCAATCCATCACATTGGGTGTATATACTGACTATGGGGAAGGTTAAACCCCTGCACAAAAACCAATCATTGTGTCAATCCATCACATTGGGTGTATATACTGACTATGGGGAAGACTAAACCCCTGCACAAAAACCAATCATTGTGTCAACCCATCACATTGGGTGTATATACTGACTATGGGGAAGGTTAAACCCCTGCACAAAAACCAATCATTGTACCAATCCATCACATTAGGTGTATATACTGACTATGGGGAAGACTAAACCCCTGCACAAAAACCAATCATTGTGTCAATCCATCACATTGGGTGTATATACTGACTATGGGGAAGGTTAAACCCCTGCACAAAAACCAATCATTGTGTCAATCCATCACATTGGGTGTATATACTGACTATGGGGAAGACTAAACCCCTGCACAAAAACCAATCATTGTGTCAATCCATCACATTGGGTGTATATACTGACTATGGGGAAGACTAAACCCCTGCACAAAAACCAATCATTGTGTCAATCCATCACATTGGGTGTATATACTGACTATGGGGAAGACTAAACCCCTGCACAAAAACCAATCATTGTGTCAATCCATCACATTGGGTGTATATACTGACTATGGGGAAGACTAAACCCCTGCACAAAAACCAATCATTGTGTCAATCCATCACATTGGGTGTATATACTGACTATGGGGAAGACTAAACCCCTGCACAAGAACCAATCATTGTACCAATCCATCACATTGGGTGTATATACTGACTATGGGGAAGGCTAAACCCCTGCACAAAAACCAATCATTGTACCAATCCATCACATTGGGTGTATATACTGACTATGGGGAAGACTAAACCCCTGCACAAGAACCAATCATTGTACCAATCCATCACATTGGGTGTATATACTGACTATGGGGAAGACTAAACCCCTGCACAAAAACCAATCATTGTACCAATCCATCACATTGGGTGTATATACTGACTATGGGGAAGGTTAAACCCCTGTACAAAAACCAATCATTGTACCAATCCATCACATCAGGTGTATATACTGACTATGGGGAAGGCTAAACCCCTGCACAAAAACCAATCATTGTACCAATCCATCACATCAGGTGTATATACTGACTATGGGGAAGACTAAACCCCTGCACAAAAACCAATCATTGTGTCAATCCATCACATTGGGTGTATATACTAACTATGGGGAAGGTTAAACCCCTGCACAAAAACCAATCATTGTGTCAATCCATCACATTGGGTGTATATACTGACTATGGGGAAGACTAAACCCCTGTACAAAAACCAATCATTGTACCAATCCATCACATTGGGTGTATATACTGACTATGGGGAAGGTTAAACCCCTGTACAAAAACCAATCATTGTACCAATCCATCACATTGGGTGTATATACTGACTATGGGGAAGGTTAAACCCCTGCACAAAAACCAATCATTGTACCAATCCATCACATCAGGTGTATATACTGACTATGGGGAAGGTTAAACCCCTGCACAAAAACCAATCATTGTGTCAATCCATCACATTGGGTGTATATACTGACTATGGGGAAGACTAAACCCCTGCACAAAAACCAATCATTGTGTCAACCCATCACATTGGGTGTATATACTGACTATGGGGAAGACTAAACCCCTGCACAAAAACCAATCATTGTGTCAATCCATCACATTGGGTGTATATACTGACTATGGGGAAGGTTAAACCCCTGCACAAAAACCAATCATTGTGTCAATCCATCACATTGGGTGTATATACTGACTATGGGGAAGACTAAACCCCTGCACAAAAACCAATCATTGTGTCAACCCATCACATTGGGTGTATATACTGACTATGGGGAAGGTTAAACCCCTGCACAAAAACCAATCATTGTACCAATCCATCACATTAGGTGTATATACTGACTATGGGGAAGACTAAACCCCTGCACAAAAACCAATCATTGTACCAATCCATCACATTGGGTGTATATACTGACTATGGGGAAGGTTAAACCCCTGCACAAAAACCAATCATTGTACCAATCCATCACATTGGGTGTATATACTGACTATGGGGAAGACTAAACCCCTGCACAAAAACCAATCATTGTGTCAACCCATCACATTGGGTGTATATACTGACTATGGGGAAGGTTAAACCCCTGCACAAAAACCAATCATTGTACCAATCCATCACATTGGGTGTATATACTGACTATGGGGAAGACTAAACCCCTGCACAAAAACCAATCATTGTACCAATCCATCACATTGGGTGTATATACTAACTATGGGGAAGGTTAAACCCCTGCACAAAAACCAATCATTGTACCAATCCATCACATTGGGTGTATATACTGACTATGGGGAAGGTTAAACCCCTGTACAAAAACCAATCATTGTACCAATCCATCACATTGGGTGTATATACTGACTATGGGGAAGGTTAAACCCCTGCACAAAAACCAATCATTGTGTCAATCCATCACATCAGGTGTATATACTGACTATGGGGAAGGTTAAACCCCTGCACAAAAACCATTCATTGTGTCAATCCATCACATCAGGTGTATATACTGACTATGGGGAAGGTTAAACCCCTGCACAAAAACCAATCATTGTGTCAATCCATCACATTGGGTGTATATACTGACTATGGGGAAGGTTAAACCCCTGCACAAAAACCAATCATTGTACCAATCCATCACATTGGGTGTATATACTGACTATGGGGAAGGTTAAACCCCTGCACAAAAACCAATCATTGTGTCAATCCATCACATCAGGTGTATATACTGACTATGGGGAAGGTTAAACCCCTGCACAAAAACCATTCATTGTGTCAATCCATCACATCAGGTGTATATACTGACTATGGGGAAGGTTAAACCCCTGCACAAAAACCAATCATTGTGTCAATCCATCACATCAGGTGTATATACTGACTATGGGGAAGACTAAACCCCTGCACAAAAACCAATCATTGTACCAACCCATCACATTGGGTGTATATACTGACTATGGGGAAGACTAAACCCCTGCACAAAAACCAATCATTGTGTCAATCCATCACATTGGGTGTATATACTGACTATGGGGAAGGTTAAACCCCTGCACAAAAACCAATCATTGTACCAATCCATCACATTGGGTGTATATACTGACTATGGGGAAGACTAAACCCCTGCACAAAAACCAATCATTGTGTCAATCCATCACATTGGGTGTATATACTGACTATGGGGAAGGTTAAACCCCTGCACAAAAACCAATCATTGTGCCAATCCATCACATTGGGTGTATATACTGACTATGGGGAAGGCTAAACCCCTGCACAAAAACCAATCATTGTGTTAATCCATCACATTGGGTGTATATACTGACTATGGGGAAGGTTAAACCCCTGCACAAAAACCATTCATTGTGTCAATCCATCACATCAGGTGTATATACTGACTATGGGGAAGGTTAAACCCCTGCACAAAAACCAATCATTGTGTCAATCCATCACATCAGGTGTATATACTGACTATGGGGAAGGTTAAACCCCTGCACAAAAACCAATCATTGTACCAATCCATCACATTGGGTGTATATACTGACTATGGGGAAGGTTAAACCCCTGCACAAAAACCAATCATTGTGTCAATCCATCACATCAGGTGTATATACTGACTATGGGGAAGGTTAAACCCCTGCACAAAAACCATTCATTGTGTCAATCCATCACATCAGGTGTATATACTGACTATGGGGAAGGTTAAACCCCTGCACAAAAACCAATCATTGTGTCAATCCATCACATTGGGTGTATATACTGACTATGGGGAAGACTAAACCCCTGCACAAAAACCAATCATTGTACCAATCCATCACATTGGGTGTATATACTGACTATGGGGAAGGTTAAACCCCTGTACAAAAACCAATCATTGTACCAATCCATCACATCAGGTGTATATACTGACTATGGGGAAGACTAAACCCCTGCACAAAAACCAATCATTGTACCAATCCATCACATTGGGTGTATATACTGACTATGGGGAAGACTAAACCCCTGCACAAAAACCAATCATTGTACCAATCCATCACATTGGGTGTATATACTGACTATGGGGAAGACTAAACCCCTGCACAAAAACCAATCATTGTGTCAATCCATCACATTGGGTGTATATACTGACTATGGGGAAGGTTAAACCCCTGCACAAAAACCAATCATTGTACCAATCCATCACATTGGGTGTATATACTGACTATGGGGAAGACTAAACCCCTGCACAAAAACCAATCATTGTGTCAATCCATCACATTGGGTGTATATACTGACTATGGGGAAGACTAAACCCCTGCACAAAAACCAATCATTGTACCAATCCATCACATTGGGTGTATATACTGACTATGGGGAAGACTAAACCCCTGCACAAAAACCAATCATTGTACCAATCCATCACATCAGGTGTATATACTGACTATGGGGAAGGTTAAACCCCTGCACAAAAACCAATCATTGTGACAATCCATCACATCGGGTGTATATACTGACTATGGGGAAGACTAAACCCCTGCACAAAAACCAATCATTGTACCAATCCATCACATTGGGTGTATATACTGACTATGGGGAAGACTAAACCCCTGCACAAAAACCAATCATTGTACCAATCCATCACATCAGGTGTATATACTGACTATGGGGAAGGTTAAACCCCTGCACAAAAACCAATCATTGTACCAATCCATCACATTGGGTGTATATACTGACTATGGGGAAGACTAAACCCCTGCACAAAAACCAATCATTGTACCAATCCATCACATCAGGTGTATATACTGACTATGGGGAAGGTTAAACCCCTGCACAAAAACCAATCATTGTGACAATCCATCACATCGGGTGTATATACTGACTATGGGGAAGACTAAACCCCTGCACAAAAACCAATCATTGTACCAATCCATCACATTGGGTGTATATACTGACTATGGGGAAGACTAAACCCCTGCACAAAAACCAATCATTGTGTCAATCCATCACATTGGGTGTATATACTGACTATGGGGAAGGTTAAACCCCTGCACAAAAACCAATCATTGTGTCAATCCATCACATCGGGTGTATATACTGACTATGGGGAAGGCTAAACCCCTGCACAAAAACCAATCATTGTACCAATCCATCACATCGGGTGTATATACTGACTATGGGGAAGGCTAAACCCCTGCACAAAAACCAATCATTGTGTCAATCCATCACATTGGGTGTATATACTGACTATGGGGAAGACTAAACCCCTGCACAAAAACCAATCATTGTGTCAATCCATCACATCGGGTGTATATACTGACTATGGGGAAGGCTAAACCCCTGCACAAAAACCAATCATTGTGTCAATCCATCACATTGGGTGTATATACTGACTATGGGGAAGGTTAAACCCCTGTACAAAAACCAATCATTGTACCAATCCATCACATCGGGTGTATATACTGACTATGGGGAAGGTTAAACCCCTGTACAAAAACCAATCATTGTACCAATCCATCACATCGGGTGTATATACTGACTATGGGGAAGGCTAAACCCCTGCACAAAAACCAATCATTGTGTCAATCCATCACATCGGGTGTATATACTGACTATGGGGAAGGCTAAACCCCTGCACAAAAACCAATCATTGTGTCAATCCATCACATTGGGTGTATATACTGACTATGGGGAAGGCTAAACCCCTGCACAAAAACCAATCATTGTGTCAACCCATCACATCGGGTGTATATACTGACTATGGGGAAGGCTAAACCCCTGCACAAAAACCAATCATTGTGTCAATCCATCACATCAGGTGTATATACTGACTATGGGGAAGGTTAAACCCCTGTACAAAAACCAATCATTGTACCAATCCATCACATTGGGTGTATATACTGACTATGGGGAAGGTTAAACCCCTGCACAAAAACCAATCATTGTGTCAATCCATCACATTGGGTGTATATACTGACTATGGGGAAGGTTAAACCCCTGCACAAAAACCAATCATTGTACCAATCCATCACATCGGGTGTATATACTGACTATGGGGAAGACTAAACCCCTGCACAAAAACCAATCATTGTGTCAATCCATCACATTGGGTGTATATACTGACTATGGGGAAGGTTAAACCCCTGTACAAAAACCAATCATTGTACCAATCCATCACATTGGGTGTATATACTGACTATGGGGAAGGTTAAACCCCTGCACAAAAACCAATCATTGTGTCAATCCATCACATTGGGTGTATATACTGACTATGGGGAAGACTAAACCCCTGCACAAAAACCAATCATTGTACCAATCCATCACATTGGGTGTATATACTGACTATGGGGAAGACTAAACCCCTGCACAAAAACCAATCATTGTACCAATCCATCACATTGGGTGTATATACTGACTATGGGGAAGGTTAAACCCCTGCACAAAAACCAATCATTGTGTCAATCCATCACATTGGGTGTATATACTGACTATGGGGAAGACTAAACCCCTGCACAAAAACCAATCATTGTGTCAATCCATCACATTGGGTGTATATACTGACTATGGGGAAGACTAAACCCCTGCACAAAAACCAATCATTGTGTCAATCCATCACATTGGGTGTATATACTGACTATGGGGAAGGTTAAACCCCTGCACAAAAACCAATCATTGTGTCAATCCATCACATTGGGTGTATATACTGACTATGGGGAAGACTAAACCCCTGCACAAAAACCAATCATTGTGTCAATCCATCACATTGGGTGTATATACTGACTATGGGGAAGGTTAAACCCCTGCACAAAAACCAATCATTGTGTCAATCCATCACATCGGGTGTATATACTGACTATGGGGAAGGTTAAACCCCTGCACAAAAACCAATCATTGTACCAATCCATCACATTGGGTGTATATACTGACTATGGGGAAGACTAAACCCCTGCACAAAAACCAATCATTGTGTCAATCCATCACATTGGGTGTATATACTGACTATGGGGAAGACTAAACCCCTGCACAAAAACCAATCATTGTGCCAATCCATCACATTGGGTGTATATACTGACTATGGGGAAGACTAAACCCCTGCACAAAAACCAATCATTGTGCCAATCCATCACATTGGGTGTATATACTGACTATGGGGAAGGTTAAACCCCTGCACAAAAACCAATCATTGTGTCAATCCATCACATTGGGTGTATATACTGACTATGGGGAAGGTTAAACCCCTGCACAAAAACCAATCATTGTGCCAATCCATCACATTGGGTGTATATACTGACTATGGGGAAGACTAAACCCCTGCACAAAAACCAATCATTGTGCCAATCCATCACATTGGGTGTATATACTGACTATGGGGAAGGTTAAACCCCTTCACAAAAACCAATCATTGTGTCAATCCATCACATTGGGTGTATATACTGACTATGGGGAAGACTAAACCCCTGCACAAAAACCAATCATTGTGCCAATCCATCACATTGGGTGTATATACTGACTATGGGGAAGACTAAACCCCTGCACAAAAACCAATCATTGTGCCAATCCATCACATTGGGTGTATATACTGACTATGGGGAAGACTAAACCCCTGCACAAAAACCAATCATTGTACCAATCCATCACATCGGGTGTATATACTGACTATGGGGCAGACTAAACCCCTGCACAAAAACCAATCATTGTGTCAATCCATCACATCAGGTGTATATACTGACTATGGGGAAGGCTAAACCCCTGCACAAAAACCAATCATTGTGTCAATCCATCACATCGGGTGTATATACTGACTATGGGGAAGGTTAAACCCCTGCACAAAAACCAATCATTGTACCAATCCATCACATCGGGTGTATATACTGACTATGGGGCAGACTAAACCCCTGCACAAAAACCAATCATTGTGTCAATCCATCACATCAGGTGTATATACTGACTATGGGGAAGGTTAAACCCCTGCACAAAAACCAATCATTGTGCCAATCCATCACATCAGGTGTATATACTGACTATGGGGAAGGCTAAACCCCTGCACAAAAACCAATCACTGTGCCAATCCATCACATCGGGTGTATATACTGACTATGGGGAAGGCTAAACCCCTGCACAAAAACCAATCATTGTGCCAATCCATCACATCAGGTGTATATACTGACTATGGGGAAGGTTAAACCCCTGCACAAAAACCAATCACTGTGCCAATCCATCACATCGGGTGTATATACTGACTATGGGGAAGACTAAACCCCTGCACAAAAACCAATCATTGTGCCAATCCATCACATCAGGTGTATATACTGACTATGGGGAAGGTTAAACCCCTGCACAAAAACCAATCATTGTGCCAATCCATCACATCGGGTGTATATACTGACTATGGGGAAGGTTAAACCCCTGCACAAAAACCAATCATTGTGTCAATCCATCACATCGGGTGTATATACTGACTATGGGGAAGGTTAAACCCCTGCACAAAAACCAATCATTGTACCAATCCATCACATCAGGTGTATATACTGACTATGGGGAAGGCTAAACCCCTGCACAAAAACCAATCATTGTGTCAATCCATCACATTGGGTGTATATACTGACTATGGGGAAGGCTAAACCCCTGCACAAAAACCAATCATTGTACCAATCCATCACATCAGGTGTATATACTGACTATGGGGCAGACTAAACCCCTGCACAAAAACCAATCATTGTGTCAATCCATCACATCAGGTGTATATACTGACTATGGGGAAGGCTAAACCCCTGCACAAAAACCAATCATTGTGCCAATCCATCACATCAGGTGTATATACTGACTATGGGGAAGACTAAACCCCTGCACAAAAACCAATCATTGTGCCAATCCATCACATCGGGTGTATATACTGACTATGGGGAAGACTAAACCCCTGCACAAAAACCAATCATTGTGCCAATCCATCACATCAGGTGTATATACTGACTATGGGGAAGACTAAACCCCTGCACAAAAACCAATCATTGTGCCAATCCATCACATCGGGTGTATATACTGACTATGGGGAAGGCTAAACCCCTGCACAAAAACCACTCATTGTGCCAACCCATCACATCGGGTGTATATACTGACTATGGGGAAGACTAAACCACTGCACAAAAACCAATCATTGTGACAATCCATCACATCGGGTGTATATACTGACTATGGGGAAGGCTAAACCCCTGCACAAAAACCAATCATTGTGCCAACCCATCACATCGGGTGTATATACTGACTATGGGGAAGGTTAAACCCCTGCACAAAAACCAATCATTGTGCCAATCCATCACATCAGGTGTATATACTGACTATGGGGAAGACTAAACCCCTGCACAAAAACCAATCATTGTGCCAATCCATCACATCGGGTGTATATACTGACTATGGGGAAGGCTAAACCCCTGCACAAAAACCAATCATTGTGCCAACCCATCACATCGGGTGTATATACTGACTATGGGGAAGGTTAAACCCCTGCACAAAAACCAATCATTGTGTCAATCCATCACATCGGGTGTATATACTGACTATGGGGAAGACTAAACCCCTGCACAAAAACCAATCATTGTGCCAATCCATCACATCGGGTGTATATACTGACTATGGGGAAGGCTAAACCCCTGCACAAAAACCAATCATTGTGCCAACCCATCACATCGGGTGTATATACTGACTATGGGGAAGACTAAACCCCTGCACAAAAACCAATCATTGTGCCAATCCATCACATCAGGTGTATATACTGACTATGGGGAAGACTAAACCCCTGCACAAAAACCAATCATTGTGCCAATCCATCACATCGGGTGTATATACTGACTATGGGGAAGGCTAAACCCCTGCACAAAAACCAATCATTGTGCCAACCCATCACATCGGGTGTATATACTGACTATGGGGAAGGTTAAACCCCTGCACAAAAACCAATCATTGTGCCAATCCATCACATCAGGTGTATATACTGACTATGGGGAAGACTAAACCCCTGCACAAAAACCAATCATTGTGCCAATCCATCACATCAGGTGTATATACTGACTATGGGGAAGACTAAACCCCTGCACAAAAACCAATCATTGTGACAATCCATCACATCGGGTGTATATACTGACTATGGGGAAGACTAAACCCCTGCACAAAAACCAATCACTGTGCCAATCCATCACATTGGGTGTATATACTGACTATGGGGAAGACTAAACCCCTGCACAAAAACCAATCACTGTGCCAATCCATCACATCAGGTGTATATACTGACTATGGGGAAGGCTAAACCCCTGCACAAAAACCAATCATTGTGCCAATCCATCACATTGGGTGTATATACTGACTATGGGGAAGACTAAACCCCTGCACAAAAACCAATCACTGTGCCAATCCATCACATCAGGTGTATATACTGACTATGGGGAAGGTTAAACCCCTGCACAAAAACCAATCATTGTGCCAATCCATCACATCAGGTGTATATACTGACTATGGGGAAGACTAAACCCCTGCACAAAAACCAATCATTGTGCCAATCCATCACATCAGGTGTATATACTGACTATGGGGAAGGCTAAACCCCTGCACAAAAACCAATCATTGTGTCAATCCATCACATCGGGTGTATATACTGACTATGGGGAAGGTTAAACCCCTGCACAAAAACCAATCATTGTGCCAATCCATCACATCGGGTGTATATACTGACTATGGGGAAGACTAAACCCCTGCACAAAAACCAATCATTGTGCCAATCCATCACATCGGGTGTATATACTGACTATGGGGAAGACTAAACCCCTGCACAAAAACCAATCACTGTGCCAATCCATCACATTGGGTGTATATACTGACTATGGGGAAGACTAAACCCCTGCACAAAAACCAATCATTGTGCCAATCCATCACATTGGGTGTATATACTGACTATGGGGAAGGCTAAACCTCTGCACAAAAACCAATCATTGTGCCAATCCATCACATCGGGTGTATATACTGACCATGGGGGAGGCTAAACCCCTGCACAAAAACCAATCATTGTGCCAATCCATCACATCAGGTGTATATACTGACTATGGGGAAGACTAAACCCCTGCACAAAAACCAATCATTGTGCCAATCCATCACATCGGGTGTATATACTGACTATGGGGAAGACTAAACCCCTGCACAAAAACCAATCATTGTGCCAATCCATCACATCAGGTGTATATACTGACTATGGGGAAGGCTAAACCCCTGCACAAAAACCAATCATTCTGCCAATCCATCACATCGGGTGTATATACTGACTATGGGGAAGGTTAAACCCCTGCACAAAAACCAATCATTGTGCCAATCCATCACATCGGGTGTATATACTGACTATGGGGGAGGCTAAACCTCTGCACAAAAACCAATCATTGTGCCAATCCATCACATCAGGTGTATATACTGACTATGGGGGAGGCTAAACCCCTGCACAAAAACCAATCATTGTGCCAATCCATCACATCAGGTGTATATACTGACTATGGGGAAGGCTAAACCCCTGCACAAAAACCAATCATTGTACCAATCCATCACATCAGGTGTATATACTGACTATGGGGAAGGCTAAACCCCTGCACAAAAACCAATCATTGTGCCAATCCATCACATCGGGTGTATATACTGACTATGGGGAAGGTTAAACCCCTGCACAAAAACCAATCATTGTGTCAATCCATCACATCAGGTGTATATACTGACTATGGGGAAGGCTAAACCCCTGCACAAAAACCAATCATTGTACCAATCCATCACATCAGGTGTATATACTGACTATGGGGAAGGCTAAACCCCTGCACAAAAACCAATCATTGTGCCAATCCATCACATCGGGTGTATATACTGACTATGGGGAAGGTTAAACCCCTGCACAAAAACCAATCATTGTGCCAATCCATCACATCGGGTGTATATACTGACTATGGGGAAGGTTAAACCCCTGCACAAAAACCAATCATTGTGCCAATCCATCACATCGGGTGTATATACTGACTATGGGGAAGGTTAAACCCCTGTACAAAAACCAATCATTGTGCCAATCCATCACATCGGGTGTATATACTGACTATGGGGAAGGCTAAACCCCTGCACAAAAACCAATCATTGTGTCAATCCATCACATCAGGTGTATATACTGACTATGGGGAAGGCTAAACCCCTGCACAAAAACCAATCATTGTACCAATGCATCACATCAGGTGTATATACTGACTATGGGGAAGGCTAAACCCCTGCACAAAAACCAATCATTGTGCCAATCCATCACATCGGGTGTATATACTGACTATGGGGAAGGCTAAACCCCTGCACAAAAACCAATCATTGTGCCAATCCATCACATTGGGTGTATATACTGACTATGGGGAAGGCTAAACCCCTGCACAAAAACCAATCATTGTGCCAATCCATCACATCGGGTGTATATACTGACTATGGGGAAGACTAAACCCCTGCACAAAAACCAATCATTGTGCCAATCCATCACATCGGGTGTATATACTGACTATGGGGAAGGTTAAACCCCTGCACAAAAACCAATCATTGTGCCAATCCATCACATCAGGTGTATATACTGACTATGGGGAAGACTAAACCCCTGCACAAAAACCAATCATTGTGCCAATCCATCACATCGGGTGTATATACTGACTATGGGGAAGGCTAAACCCCTGCACAAAAACCAATCATTGTGCCAACCCATCACATCGGGTGTATATACTGACTATGGGGAAGACTAAACCACTGCACAAAAACCAATCATTGTGACAATCCATCACATCGGGTGTATATACTGACTATGGGGAAGGCTAAACCCCTGCACAAAAACCAATCATTGTGCCAACCCATCACATCGGGTGTATATACTGACTATGGGGAAGGTTAAACCCCTGCACAAAAACCAATCATTGTGCCAATCCATCACATCAGGTGTATATACTGACTATGGGGAAGACTAAACCCCTGCACAAAAACCAATCATTGTGCCAATCCATCACATCGGGTGTATATACTGACTATGGGGAAGGCTAAACCCCTGCACAAAAACCAATCATTGTGCCAACCCATCACATCGGGTGTATATACTGACTATGGGGAAGGTTAAACCCCTGCACAAAAACCAATCATTGTGTCAATCCATCACATCGGGTGTATATACTGACTATGGGGAAGACTAAACCCCTGCACAAAAACCAATCATTGTGCCAATCCATCACATCGGGTGTATATACTGACTATGGGGAAGGCTAAACCCCTGCACAAAAACCAATCATTGTGCCAACCCATCACATCGGGTGTATATACTGACTATGGGGAAGACTAAACCCCTGCACAAAAACCAATCATTGTGCCAATCCATCACATCAGGTGTATATACTGACTATGGGGAAGACTAAACCCCTGCACAAAAACCAATCATTGTGCCAATCCATCACATCGGGTGTATATACTGACTATGGGGAAGGCTAAACCCCTGCACAAAAACCAATCATTGTGCCAACCCATCACATCGGGTGTATATACTGACTATGGGGAAGGTTAAACCCCTGCACAAAAACCAATCATTGTGCCAATCCATCACATCAGGTGTATATACTGACTATGGGGAAGACTAAACCCCTGCACAAAAACCAATCATTGTGCCAATCCATCACATCAGGTGTATATACTGACTATGGGGAAGACTAAACCCCTGCACAAAAACCAATCATTGTGACAATCCATCACATCGGGTGTATATACTGACTATGGGGAAGACTAAACCCCTGCACAAAAACCAATCACTGTGCCAATCCATCACATTGGGTGTATATACTGACTATGGGGAAGACTAAACCCCTGCACAAAAACCAATCACTGTGCCAATCCATCACATCAGGTGTATATACTGACTATGGGGAAGGCTAAACCCCTGCACAAAAACCAATCATTGTGCCAATCCATCACATTGGGTGTATATACTGACTATGGGGAAGACTAAACCCCTGCACAAAAACCAATCACTGTGCCAATCCATCACATCAGGTGTATATACTGACTATGGGGAAGGTTAAACCCCTGCACAAAAACCAATCATTGTGCCAATCCATCACATCAGGTGTATATACTGACTATGGGGAAGACTAAACCCCTGCACAAAAACCAATCATTGTGCCAATCCATCACATCAGGTGTATATACTGACTATGGGGAAGGCTAAACCCCTGCACAAAAACCAATCATTGTGTCAATCCATCACATCGGGTGTATATACTGACTATGGGGAAGGTTAAACCCCTGCACAAAAACCAATCATTGTGCCAATCCATCACATCGGGTGTATATACTGACTATGGGGAAGACTAAACCCCTGCACAAAAACCAATCATTGTGCCAATCCATCACATCGGGTGTATATACTGACTATGGGGAAGACTAAACCCCTGCACAAAAACCAATCACTGTGCCAATCCATCACATTGGGTGTATATACTGACTATGGGGAAGACTAAACCCCTGCACAAAAACCAATCATTGTGCCAATCCATCACATTGGGTGTATATACTGACTATGGGGAAGGCTAAACCTCTGCACAAAAACCAATCATTGTGCCAATCCATCACATCGGGTGTATATACTGACTATGGGGGAGGCTAAACCCCTGCACAAAAACCAATCATTGTGCCAATCCATCACATCAGGTGTATATACTGACTATGGGGAAGACTAAACCCCTGCACAAAAACCAATCATTGTGCCAATCCATCACATCGGGTGTATATACTGACTATGGGGAAGACTAAACCCCTGCACAAAAACCAATCATTGTGCCAATCCATCACATCAGGTGTATATACTGACTATGGGGAAGGCTAAACCCCTGCACAAAAACCAATCATTCTGCCAATCCATCACATCGGGTGTATATACTGACTATGGGGAAGGTTAAACCCCTGCACAAAAACCAATCATTGTGCCAATCCATCACATCGGGTGTATATACTGACTATGGGGGAGGCTAAACCTCTGCACAAAAACCAATCATTGTGCCAATCCATCACATCAGGTGTATATACTGACTATGGGGGAGGCTAAACCCCTGCACAAAAACCAATCATTGTGCCAATCCATCACATCAGGTGTATATACTGACTATGGGGAAGGCTAAACCCCTGCACAAAAACCAATCATTGTACCAATCCATCACATCAGGTGTATATACTGACTATGGGGAAGGCTAAACCCCTGCACAAAAACCAATCATTGTGCCAATCCATCACATCGGGTGTATATACTGACTATGGGGAAGGTTAAACCCCTGCACAAAAACCAATCATTGTGTCAATCCATCACATCAGGTGTATATACTGACTATGGGGAAGGCTAAACCCCTGCACAAAAACCAATCATTGTACCAATCCATCACATCAGGTGTATATACTGACTATGGGGAAGGCTAAACCCCTGCACAAAAACCAATCATTGTGCCAATCCATCACATCGGGTGTATATACTGACTATGGGGAAGGTTAAACCCCTGCACAAAAACCAATCATTGTGCCAATCCATCACATCGGGTGTATATACTGACTATGGGGAAGGTTAAACCCCTGCACAAAAACCAATCATTGTGCCAATCCATCACATCGGGTGTATATACTGACTATGGGGAAGGTTAAACCCCTGTACAAAAACCAATCATTGTGCCAATCCATCACATCGGGTGTATATACTGACTATGGGGAAGGCTAAACCCCTGCACAAAAACCAATCATTGTGTCAATCCATCACATCAGGTGTATATACTGACTATGGGGAAGGCTAAACCCCTGCACAAAAACCAATCATTGTACCAATGCATCACATCAGGTGTATATACTGACTATGGGGAAGGCTAAACCCCTGCACAAAAACCAATCATTGTGCCAATCCATCACATCGGGTGTATATACTGACTATGGGGAAGGCTAAACCCCTGCACAAAAACCAATCATTGTGCCAATCCATCACATTGGGTGTATATACTGACTATGGGGAAGGCTAAACCCCTGCACAAAAACCAATCATTGTGCCAATCCATCACATCGGGTGTATATACTGACTATGGGGAAGACTAAACCCCTGCACAAAAACCAATCATTGTGCCAATCCATCACATCGGGTGTATATACTGACTATGGGGAAGGTTAAACCCCTGCACAAAAACCAATCATTGTGTCAATCCATCACATCGGGTGTATATACTCACTATGGGGAAGGTTAAACCCCTGCACAAAAACCAATCATTGTGCCTATCCATCACATTGGGTGTATATACTGACTATGGGGAAGACTAAACCCCTGCACAAAAACCAATCATTGTGCCAATCCATCACATCGGGTGTATATACTGACTATGGGGAAGGCTAAACCCCTGCACAAAAACCAATCATTGTGCCAATCCATCACATCAGGTGTATATACTGACTATGGGGAAGGCTAAACCCCTGCACAAAAACCAATCATTGTGTCAATCCATCACATCAGGTGTATATACTGACTATGGGGAAGGCTAAACCCCTGCACAAAAACCAATCATTGTACCAATCCATCACATCAGGTGTATATACTGATTCAAAACAGACGTCCCAGTGCTGTAAGGCACAAGGGAAACAGAAACAACAACAACAATCCTTTACACAGGACTAAAACTAACACCCAGCACAGCAGCCCTTCATGGGGCAAGGCTTACTGCCTGACCACTGTCTACTATAGGCATTGTGAGTGGGGTGTACAACTGGAGAGTAGGACATGGGGCAAGGCTTACTGCCTGACCACTGTCTACTATAGACATTGTGAGTGGGGTGTACAACTGGAGAGTAGGACATGGGGCAAGGCTTACTGCCTGACCACTGTCTACTATAGGCATTGTGAGTGTGGTGTACAACTGGAGGGTGGGACATGGGGCAAGGCTTACTGCCTGACCACTGTCTACTATAGGCATTGTGAGTGTGGTGTACAACTGGAGAGTGGGACATGGGGCAAGGGCTTACTGTCTGACCACTGTCTACTATAGGCATTGTGAGTGGGGTGTACAACTGGAGGGTGGGACATGGGGCAAGGCTTACTGCCTGACCACTGTCTACTATAGACATTGTGAGAGGGGTGTACAACTGGAGGGTGGGACATGGGGCAAGGCTTACTGCCTGACCACTGTCTACTATAGGCATTGTGAGTGTGGTGTACAACTGGAGAGTGGGACATGGGGCAAGGCTTACTGCCTGACCACTGTCTACTATAGACATTGTGAGAGGGGTGTACAACTGGAGGGTGGGACATGGGGCAAGGCTTACTGCCTGACCACTGTCTACTATAGACATTGTGAGTGGGGTGTACAACTGGAGAGTGGGACATGGGGCAAGGCTTACTGTCTGACCACTATCTACTATAGACATTGTGAGTGTAGTGTACAACTGGAGAGTGGGACATGGGGCTAGGCTTACTGTCTGACCACTGTCTACTATAGGCATTGTGAGTGTGGTGTACAACTGGAGGGTGGGACATGGGGCAAGGCTTACTGTCTGACCACTATCTACTATAGACATTGTGAGTGTAGTGTACAACTGGAGAGTGGGACATGGGGCTAGGCTTACTGTCTGACCACTGTCTACTATAGACATTGTGAGTGGGGTGTACAACTGGAGAGTAGGACATGGGGCAAGGCTTACTGTCTGACCACTATCTACTATAGACATTGTGAGTGTGGTGTACAACTGGAGGGTGGGACATGGGGCAAGGCTTACTGTCTGACCACTATCTACTATAGACATTGTGAGTGTGGTGTACAACTGGAGAGTAGGACATGGGGCAAGGCTTACTGTCTGACCACTGTCTACTATAGACATTGTGAGTGTGGTGTACAACTGGAGAGTAGGACATGGGGCAAGGCTTACTGTCTGACCACTATCTACTATAGACATTGTGAGTGTGGTGTACAACTGGAGGGTGGGACATGGGGCAAGGCTTACTGTCTGACCACTATCTACTATAGACATTGTGAGTGTGGTGTACAACTGGAGAGTAGGACATGGGGCAAGGCTTACTGTCTGACCACTGTCTACTATAGACATTGTGAGTGTGGTGTACAACTGGAGGGTGGGACATGGGGCAAGGCTTACTGTCTGACCACTATCTACTATAGACATTGTGAGTGTAGTGTACAACTGGAGAGTGGGACATGGGGCTAGGCTTACTGTCTGACCACTATCTACTATAGACATTGTGAGTGTGGTGTACAACTGGAGAGTAGGACATGGGGCAAGGCTTACTGTCTGACCACTGTCTACTATAGGCATTGTGAGTGGGGTGTACAACTGGAGAGTAGGACATGGGGCAAGGCTTACTGTCTGACCACTGTCTACTATAGGCATTGTGAGTGTAGTGTACAACTGGAGAGTGGGACATGGGGCTAGGCTTACTGTCTGACCACTATCTACTATAGACATTGTGAGTGTGGTGTACAACTGGAGAGTAGGACATGGGGCAAGGCTTACTGTCTGACCACTGTCTACTATAGGCATTGTGAGTGGGGTGTACAACTGGAGAGTAGGACATGGGGCAAGGCTTACTGCCTGACCACTGTCTACTATAGGCATTGTGAGTGTGGTGTACAACTGGAGAGTAGGACATGGGGCAAGGCTTACTGTCTGACCACTATCTACTATAGGCATTGTGAGTGGGGTGTACAACTGGAGAGTAGGACATGGGGCAAGGCTTACTGTCTGGCCACTGTCTACTATAGGCATTGTGAGTGTGGTGTACAACTGGAGAGTAGGACATGGGGCAAGGCTTACTGTCTGACCACTGTCTACTATAGGCATTGTGAGTGGGGTGTACAACTGGAGAGTGGGACATGGGGCAGGGCTTACTGCCTGACCACTGTCTACTATAGGCATTGTGAGTGGGGTGTACAACTGGAGGGTGGGACATGGGGCAAGGCTTACTGTCTGACCACTGTCTACTATAGGCATTGTGAGTGGGGTGTACAACTGGAGGGTGGGACATGGGGCAAGGCTTACTGTCTGACCACTGTCTACTATAGGCATTGTGAGTGGGGTGTACAACTGGAGAGTAGGACATGGGGCAAGGCTTACTGCCTGACCACTGTCTACTATAGGCATTGTGAGTGTGGTGTACAACTGGAGAGTAGGACATGGGGCAAGGCTTACTGTCTGACCACTGTCTACTATAGGCATTGTGAGTGTGGTGTACAACTGGAGAGTAGGACATGGGGCAAGGCTTACTGTCTGACCACTGTCTACTATAGGCATTGTGAGTGTGGTGTACAACTGGAGAGTAGGACATGGGGCAAGGCTTACTGTCTGACCACTATCTACTATAGGCATTGTGAGTGGGGTGTACAACTGGAGAGTAGGACATGGGGCAAGGCTTACTGTCTGGCCACTGTCTACTATAGGCATTGTGAGTGTGGTGTACAACTGGAGAGTAGGACATGGGGCAAGGCTTACTGTCTGACCACTGTCTACTATAGGCATTGTGAGTGGGGTGTACAACTGGAGAGTGGGACATGGGGCAGGGCTTACTGTCTGACCACTATCTACTATAGGCATTGTGAGTGTGGTGTACAACTGGAGAGTGGGACATGGGGCAAGGCTTACTGCCTGACCACTGTCTACTATAGACATTGTGAGTGTGGTGTACAACTGGAGAGTAGGACATGGGGCAAGGCTTACTGCCTGACCACTGTCTACTATAGGCATTGTGAGTGGGGTGTACAACTGGAGAGTGGGACATGGGGCAAGGCTTACTGTCTGACCACTGTCTACTATAGGCATTGTGAGTGGGGTGTACAACTGGAGAGTAGGACATGGGGCAAGGCTTACTGCCTGACCACTGTCTACTATAGGCATTGTGAGTGTGGTGTACAACTGGAGAGTGGGACATGGGGCAAGGCTTACTGCCTGACCACTGTCTACTATAGGCATTGTGAGTGGGGTGTACAACTGGAGAGTGGGACATGGGGCAAGGCTTACTGCCTGACCACTGTCTACTATAGACATTGTGAGTGGGGTGTACAACTGGAGAGTAGGACACGGGGCAGGGCTTACTGTCTGACCACTGTCTACTATAGGCATTGTGAGTGTGGTGTACAACTGGAGAGTAGGACATGGGGCAAGGCTTACTGCCTGACCACTGTCTACTATAGGCATTGTGAGTGGGGTGTACAACTGGAGAGTGGGACATGGGGCAAGGCTTACTGCCTGACCACTGTCTACTATAGACATTGTGAGTGGGGTGTATAACTGGAGGGTGGGACATGGGGCAAGGCTTACTGCCTGACCACTGTCTACTATAGGCATTGTGAGTGTGGTGTACAACTGGAGGGTGGGACATGGGGCAGGGCTTACTGTCTGACCACTGTCTACTATAGGCATTGTGAGTGTGGTGTACAACTGGAGAGTAGGACATGGGGCAGGGCTTACTGTCTGACCACTGTCTACTATAGACATTGTGAGTGTGGTGTACAACTGGAGAGTAGGACATGGGGCAAGGCTTACTGTCTGACCACTGTCTACTATAGACATTGTGAGTGTGGTGTACAACTGGAGAGTAGGACATGGGGCAAGGCTTACTGCCTGACCACTGTCTACTATAGACATTGTGAGTGGGGTGTACAACTGGAGAGTAGGACATGGGGCAAGGCTTACTGTCTGACCACTGTCTACTATAGGCATTGTGAGTGTGGTGTACAACTGGAGAGTAGGACATGGGGCAAGGCTTACTGTCTGACCACTGTCTACTATAGGCATTGTGAGTGTGGTGTACAACTGGAGAGTAGGACATGGGGCAAGGCTTACTGTCTGACCACTGTCTACTATAGACATTGTGAGTGTGGTGTACAACTGGAGAGTAGGACATGGGGCAAGGCTTACTGTCTGACCACTGTCTACTATAGGCATTGTGAGTGGGGTGTACAACTGGAGAGTAGGACACGGGGCAAGGCTTACTGTCTGACCACTGTCTACTATAGACATTGTGAGTGTGGTGTACAACTGGAGAGTGGGACATGGGGCAGGGCTTACTGTCTGACCACTGTCTACTATAGACATTGTGAGTGTGGTGTACAACTGGAGGGTGGGACATGGGGCAAGGCTTACTGTCTGACCACTGTCTACTATAGACATTGTGAGTGTGGTGTACAACTGGAGGGTGGGACATGGGGCAAGGCTTACTGTCTGACCACTGTCTACTATAGGCATTGTGAGTGTGGTGTACAACTGGAGAGTGGGACATGGGGCAGGGCTTACTGTCTGGCCACTGTCTACTATAGGCATTGTGAGTGTGGTGTACAACTGGAGAGTGGGACATGGGGCAAGGCTTACTGCCTGACCACTGTCTACTATAGACATTGTGAGTGTGGTGTACAACTGGAGAGTGGGACATGGGGCAAGGCTTACTGTCTGACCACTGTCTACTATAGGCATTGTGAGTGTGGTGTACAACTGGAGAGTGGGACATGGGGCAAGGCTTACTGTCTGGCCACTGTCTACTATAGACATTGTGATTGTGGTGTACAACTGGAGAGTGGGACATGGGGCAAGGCTTACTGCCTGACCACTGTCTACTATAGGCATTGTGAGTGGGGTGTACAACTGGAGAGTAGGACATGGGGCAAGGCTTACTGTCTGACCACTGTCTACTATAGGCATTGTGAGTGTGGTGTATAACTGGAGGGTGGGACATGGGGCAGGGCTTACTGTCTGACCACTGTCTACTATAGGCATTGTGAGTGTGGTGTATAACTGGAGAGTAAGACATGGGGCAAGGCTTACTGTCTGACCACTGTCTACTATAGACATTGTGAGTGTGGTGTATAACTGGAGGGTGGGACATGGGGCAAGGCTTACTGTCTGACCACTGTCTACTATAGGCATTGTGAGTGTGGTGTATAACTGGAGAGTAAGACATGGGGCAAGGCTTACTGCCTGACCACTGTCTACTATAGGCATTGTGAGTGTGGTGTACAACTGGAGAGTGGGACATGGGGCAAGGCTTACTGCCTGACCACTGTCTACTATAGACATTGTGAGTGGGGTGTACAACTGGAGAGTGGGACATGGGGCAAGGCTTACTGCCTGACCACTGTCTACTATAGACATTGTGAGTGGGGTGTACAACTGGAGAGTGGGACATGGGGCAAGGCTTACTGCCTGACCACTGTCTACTATAGACATTGTGAGTGGGGTGTACAACTGGAGAGTGGGACATGGGGCAAGGCTTACTGCCTGACCACTGTCTACTATAGACATTGTGAGTGGGGTGTACAACTGGAGAGTGGGACATGGGGCAAGGCTTACTGCCTGACCACTGTCTACTATAGACATTGTGAGTGGGGTGTACAACTGGAGAGTGGGACATGGGGCAAGGCTTACTGCCTGACCACTGTCTACTATAGACATTGTGAGTGGGGTGTACAACTGGAGAGTAGGACATGGGGCAAGGCTTACTGTCTGACCACTGTCTACTATAGGCATTGTGAGTGTGGTGTACAACTGGAGGGTGGGACATGGGGCAAGGCTTACTGTCTGACCACTGTCTACTATAGGCATTGTGAGTGTGGTGTATAACTGGAGAGTAAGACATGGGGCAAGGCTTACTGTCTGGCCACTGTCTACTATAGGCATTGTGAGTGTGGTGTACAACTGGAGGGTGGGACATGGGGCAAGGCTTACTGTCTGGCCACTGTCTACTATAGACATTGTGAGTGTGGTGTACAACTGGAGGGTGGGACATGGGGCAGGGCTTACTGCCTGACCACTGTCTACTATAGACATTGTGAGTGTGGTGTACAACTGGAGGGTGGGACATGGGGCAAGGCTTACTGTCTGGCCACTGTCTACTATAGGCATTGTGAGTGTGGTGTACAACTGGAGAGTGGGACATGGGGCAAGGCTTACTGTCTGGCCACTGTCTACTATAGACATTGTGAGTGTGGTGTACAACTGGAGGGTGGGACATGGGGCAAGGCTTACTGTCTGGCCACTGTCTACTATAGACATTGTGAGTGTGGTGTACAACTGGAGAGTGGGACATGGGGCAAGGCTTACTGTCTGACCACTGTCTACTATAGGCATTGTGAGTGTGGTGTATAACTGGAGAGTAAGACATGGGGCAAGGCTTACTGTCTGGCCACTGTCTACTATAGGCATTGTGAGTGTGGTGTACAACTGGAGAGTGGGACATGGGGCAAGGCTTACTGTCTGGCCACTGTCTACTATAGGCATTGTGAGTGTGGTGTACAACTGGAGGGTGGGACATGGGGCAAGGCTTACTGCCTGACCACTGTCTACTATAGGCATTGTGAGTGGGGTGTACAACTGGAGAGTAGGACATGGGGCAAGGCTTACTGCCTGACCACTGTCTACTATAGACATTGTGAGTGTGGTGTACAACTGGAGAGTAGGACATGGGGCAAGGCTTACTGTCTGACCACTGTCTACTATAGACATTGTGAGTGTGGTGTACAACTGGAGAGTGGGACATGGGGCAAGGCTTACTGTCTGACCACTGTCTACTATAGACATTGTGAGTGTGGTGTACAACTGGAGAGTAGGACATGGGGCAAGGCTTACTGCCTGACCACTGTCTACTATAGACATTGTGAGTGTGGTGTACAACTGGAGAGTAGGACATGGGGCAGGGCTTACTGCCTGACCACTGTCTACTATAGACATTGTGAGTGGGGTGTACAACTGGAGAGTGGGACATGGGGCAAGGCTTACTGCCTGACCACTGTCTACTATAGGCATTGTGAGTGTGGTGTACAACTGTAGAGTGGGACATGGGGCAAGGCTTACTGCCTGACCACTGTCTACTATAGACATTGTGAGTGGGGTGTACAACTGGAGAGTGGGACATGGGGCAAGGCTTACTGTCTGACCACTGTCTACTATAGGCATTGTGAGTGGGGTGTACAACTGGAGAGTGGGACATGGGGCAAGGCTTACTGTCTGACCACTGTCTACTATAGACATTGTGAGTGGGGTGTACAACTGGAGAGTGGGACATGGGGCAAGGCTTACTGTCTGACCACTGTCTACTATAGACATTGTGAGTGTGGTGTACAACTGGAGAGTGGGACATGGGGCAAGGCTTACTGCCTGACCACTGTCTACTATAGGCATTGTGAGTGTGGTGTACAACTGGAGAGTGGGACATGGGGCAAGGCTTACTCCTGGCCACTGTCTACTATAGGCATTGTGAGTGTGGTGTACAACTGGAGAGTGGGACATGGGGCAAGGCTTACTGCCTGACCACTGTCTACTATAGACATTGTGAGTGTGGTGTACAACTGGAGAGTGGGACATGGGGCAAGGCTTACTGCCTGGCCACTGTCTACTATAGGCATTGTGAGTGTGGTGTACAACTGGAGAGTGGGACATGGGGCAAGGCTTACTGTCTGACCACTGTCTACTATAGGCATTGTGAGTGTGGTGTACAACTGGAGAGTAGGACATGGGGCAAGGCTTACTGCCTGACCACTGTCTACTATAGACATTGTGAGTGTGGTGTACAACTGGAGAGTGGGACATGGGGCAAGGCTTACTGCCTGACCACTGTCTACTATAGACATTGTGAGTGTGGTGTACAACTGGAGAGTGGGACATGGGGCAAGGCTTACTGCCTGACCACTGTCTACTATAGACATTGTGAGTGTGGTGTACAACTGGAGAGTGGGACATGGGGCAAGGCTTACTGCCTGACCACTGTCTACTATAGACATTGTGAGTGTGGTGTACAACTGGAGGGTGGGACATGGGGCAAGGCTTACTGTCTGACCACTGTCTACTATAGACATTGTGAGTGTGGTGTACAACTGGAGAGTGGGACATGGGGCTAGGCTTACTGCCTGACCACTGTCTACTATAGACATTGTGAGTGTGGTGTACAACTGGAGAGTGGGACATGGGGCAAGGCTTACTGCCTGACCACTGTCTACTATAGGCATTGTGAGTGTGGTGTACAACTGGAGAGTGGGACATGGGGCAAGGCTTACTGCCTGACCACTGTCTACTATAGGCATTGTGAGTGTGGTGTACAACTGGAGAGTAGGACATGGGGCAAGGCTTACTGCCTGACCACTGTCTACTATAGGCATTGTGAGTGGGGTGTACAACTGGAGAGTGGGACATGGGGCAAGGCTTACTGCCTGACCACTGTCTACTATAGACATTGTGAGTGTGGTGTACAACTGGAGAGTAGGACATGGGGCAAGGCTTACTGCCTGACCACTGTCTACTATAGACATTGTGAGTGTGGTGTACAACTGGAGGGTGGGACATGGGGCAAGGCTTACTGCCTGACCACTGTCTACTATAGGCATTGTGAGTGTGGTGTACAACTGGAGAGTGGGACATGGGGCAAGGCTTACTGCCTGACCACTGTCTACTATAGGCATTGTGAGTGTGGTGTACAACTGGAGAGTAGGACATGGGGCAAGGCTTACTGCCTGACCACTGTCTACTATAGGCATTGTGAGTGGGGTGTACAACTGGAGAGTGGGACATGGGGCAAGGCTTACTGCCTGACCACTGTCTACTATAGACATTGTGAGTGGGGTGTACAACTGGAGAGTAGGACATGGGGCAAGGCTTACTGTCTGACCACTGTCTACTATAGGCATTGTGAGTGGGGTGTACAACTGGAGAGTGGGACATGGGGCAAGGCTTACTGCCTGACCACTGTCTACTATAGACATTGTGAGTGTGGTGTACAACTGGAGAGTGGGACATGGTTAATGCTTTTAGTCCTCCTGGCTGGTTTTACAGACTTTGCAACCTTGGGTCGCTGCTTCTTTATTAAGTAGCACCTCTATTGGCCCTTCTGGAGCCTTACAAGGCTGAGTATACGCCATCCCAGATCTCCCAGAAGGAGAAAAATCCCCACACTGATACTGGGGATTGAACCCGGATCCTTCACATCAGAGGCAGGTTATGCACAAGTAATTTCATAGGAACTTTCCTACATCGTCTGCTGTATTTGCTTATCAGATACAATTGGCAGAAGTTTCTGAAGTTCCTACATCCTACACCAGAGGGAAACAGCCAGCTGTCAACACGACATCTTAATGTGCAAAATCAACTTTCCACTTTCCTATTGATATGCAAGCTTTCCCATTCTCTCTGCTGGGCTTACTGCTAAATTGGACATACTGCTTTAGCTATAACAGAGGAAATAATGCATGCAGTATCACATGTGCATACTCACCAAACCATGCAATGGAACACAAACAGAAGAGCAACAATAGACTCCAGACTTGATGTGTTAGCCCACTTGTTCTTCCTTAAGCCAGCAAATATCCTTGTGAACTCAGTAGTGGACGACCCTAGGCTCACTAGCATCATGCAGTACACTCCCAGCCACACAAAACTGAAACATTACAACTGTGTCAAATTCCTCTTCTAATGGCAAAAAAAAAAAAAATCATATTTCAACATATAGGGGAGATTGCCCCTGTACCATCACTTAAGCCAATATCCATGTTTAGGGCAAATTGAATAATGAATTTAAGCAAAACTGAAAGCAGAGGATAGAGGACAACATGAATAACAATTAGAACAGCAATTTGAAAATATAATTTACTTTTAAGTATCCATAATTCAGATTATTATAAACACTAAGTCAGAGACTTTCAAGAAAAACTGTGCCCATTATCGGTCACTTTGGTATGCATGAAAAAACATTGGTGGAATTTAATAATTACATAAAATGCATATGATAATATTACAAAGATGTATTTTGTTTATACACTATCACTCTTAGTCATTTTTTACAATGCTCACACACAAAATATGCTATTTCGTCACTGTCTGCGCAACCTACATGTGCCCAACCACAACACTTGCAACACTGCACCTAATCTTCTTGAAAGCATTCGCCAAAAATAATGCATTCAGTTTCTTCTGAGATTTCTTTTTTGTTGACTTCACTTCAATTTCCAAACTGAAGTTTCTGTTTGATATGACCTGAAATTACCTTCTTTTTTGGATCATTCCTTCCATAAAAATCTTTTTCTTTCCTCTGTCGTTTGATTTCCTTCTTTTCTTCTACCAAATTTTTGAAGGGAGTGGATGTCAGAATTGCACTGTTTTTCTCCTCTCCTTTTTCTGTTAACAATTTTTCTCTGCAGGTCATCAGCTACAGAGATCTCTCCTTCTGTTTAGAAAGACAGGTCAGACTTCCACAAGGCCATTTTAATAACATCTGCTACTTCCCACATTTTAAATACTGCACCAATCAGATATCATTTATGGGCGAGCCACTATCTCGGTAGTCAGCAAACTGATGACATTCACAATAAGGAATATATTACAAACACTGCACTCTCTCGCATTAACCTAATAGTTTGCAGCGGCGTCATGTTATTCTGAAATATTTGTCAATAGTGAACACCTGCAATATTAATGTGATAATTATGTAGTAAAATGCTTAATTCCCGATTGCTTTTTTGAACATCAAAGTGTGACCATTATGTGATGCTGATAACTATGCAACGAAATACAGTACTTGTAAATTCTATAAAATATTTGGAACAAAGTATCTACCGGGGTTGTAGGCTATGGTCGATGTGTAGGAGTTGCTCCCATATTTCCCTCAAATCTGCATTGAGCGAAACATCAGAAGCAATTCCTACACGTCGACCATAGCCTACAAGCACAGAAGATTCTTTGTTCCAAATGGACTCCAGCTTAAGCCTAAGCACATCTATAAAATATCATTTGTAAATATTTAAACTAATTTGAAATTTCAGGTTTACAACCTTCCATTCCGAAAGAGATTTTTACAAAGTACTAGGATTATAAAATACACTTTAGGTCTCAGCGAAAACATATGCTGTGTAACATACTTTAATACATTTGAGGTCCACAAGATGGCAGCAAGGAACATCTTATTGATGAGCTGTCCTGGACATCCCTTCCTCGCGGAGACCAAGGCACTGTGTATACAGAATGAGGAAAATATTGTATTACATACAAGTACTGGGAGTGACATTGATGCACGACTGAACATGTCTGTAGCAGTAGTATCCTCGGCAGTCAGCAGAGTGCTACACAGAAGACAACTGATATAGAAGCAGAAGTTCCAGACTGCCCCACTAACACGACCTCGGCTGCTTCCTGCCACTCCTATACGTCGCAGGATCTTCTGCAATCAAACGTCACACATTAAATAGAACAATATTAACTGTCTAAATGATTCAAATTTACACAAGTTATAAGACATTTTGTCTCCGGGCAAGTAGCAGGAAAGAGGGCCAAGATGAACTTGTAAATTATGGCCTGTATTACTGCATTTACTGAAAATAAAACTCCCTCTCTTGTAAGAACACCAAGTTTTGCACACGAATTTGACAAAAAAAATGTAAGTATGCAAATGTTAGACACGTTAAATTGAGACAGGCTGTAATTGGCAGAAAAACAGTTCTTCAGAATTTCTTTGTTACTGTACATCAGGCAGTTTTACCTTTCACATGTTTCCTAAGAAAGGAGCAGGAATTAGACTTTGAACACTCATTAGTAGCCTCAACCCTTCTACCTGCTGTTTTCCTACTAGTAAAACAAGATATTTGGTTACAACAGCAGCAACTTTATTGAATGTGAGTTTCTCTTCTACCTGTTTGTGTAACTGGTAACACCAGTTAACCAAAACATTTCACAATAGACTTTAAAATACATGTTTGGAATTAGCTGAAAAAAATGATGTATGAGCAGAGGGTCATGAATATTTGGTACAACCAAGCATGATTCGTTATTGAAGAAATCACAGAGATAAGGTTAAAGCCCAAAGAAAAGGAAGTTGATGTTTTCGTGGCCCTAAGAATGGACGCCATGCTGTGTGAGTGGAACGGAAGAGAGTGCTGTGTAGTGACCTGTGAACTGGAAGTGGACATAAGAAAGGATGCCATGCTGCAGTGACAGAGAGTGTGTGTGTATGTAGTAGAGGTCTGCATGGGCTCGGGCCTAATTTGAAAAATGCTTGTTGGGCTCGGGCTGGACTAGGGCCAGGCTCGGGCTTGAAAATTAAGGGAATAAACAACTGAAAATGGATTTTTAAAATTTTTCAGCCAAGTTAGCTGAACATTTATTTTCAATGCTGTCTTATACCAGCATTAGCAGGTTTTGAATTTTAGTGTGATATATCCTTCAGTTTCCGAGTTACGAAATGTTGAATCAGGATTTTATTATGTTATGCCAAATGCTCTACACGACGAAATTAAAAAAGATGCCTATTTTTAAGGTTCTATTATATTTATCTGATTATAATGTACAAATCTGCCATACAAATTTGTTTTATTAGCTTCAGCTCAAAAGACAATAGTTTTTAAATTTTGTCGCTCGAAATTTCTAGTATAAAGTTTTATAAGCTGCAACTTTCTTTAGTAACTCAAAAGCATTTAAAAGAAAAAAAAGTATATGGCAGATTTACTTGTTTGTGTTTTGGGAATGATACGATGAATTGCATGAAAACTGCATCATGTGACATTTTCAAAATGTGAATATGGTGAAAACATAATTTTCAAAAACCTTAAATTTTAAAATGAAAAACATTGTTATTCTGCATTTTTAGGGTGCATTATGCAACTACAAGTATTTGTAATATAAAAACTCAAAACACATTTAGTATTTTTAAAGCCATGGAATACAAATGTAATGTTTTGCCAGATTTGTACTAAATTTCATTGGTACATTCACTTAGGAGGCAAAAAATAATGTATCATATTTCTTGGTTACCTATGTTGAAATGCCGAGAATAGCACAATTACCGCAGCATTTCTGCACTAGGAATTCTAAATGATTATTCTGCTGACACGCTTAAAATGCTGCTACTGATGCTAGTCAAAGCACAGAATGAGAGGATTTGCAACAATATTATTTCTCACTACTCGGCTGCAATTCAATCCATTCCACATATAAAATCTTACACTCTTATCTCGAACCCAAGGCGTATTTGATTCTTTTATACTGCTAGTAACGCATGTTTCCTCCTGCTTTGTAAAGTGTAAACACAGCATCAATGTTTATACTGATAAAACTACAGTTTGTTTTGTGGCTGACGCTGTAGTAATGTTACTGCATCATTATTGTTCAGCATTTCTCCAAATGGAAACATTTATTTTATTATCATCATGACATGAATCACAAAATATATCATGCATCAGACATCAGGGCCATTGCCCATTAGTCAGCATCACCAAGTTGTGACACTTTCATTTTTCAGAGCCCTTTTGTCTGTTACAACCAAGTTATATGTAGAAAAAAATATCTCGTCAGCATTTGATACTGGTAACCAAAGCAGGTACGGGTCTAACCTTGATTTTCTTTCAGTTTTCATTGCGACATTGTTATAGCCAGCAGCAAGGCGCCGAAATTCAATGTTCCTTTACACAGTAAATTACACAGTTATGTTAATACTTTTGGATCCGGCATATTTTGTACCGACGATAAAGTACTGACATGCAAAATATACAAGCAGTCAGTGAGCTACGAAAAGAAGTATTTTATATCACAACATATTGGCACAATCAAACACGGCTACAGGCAGAAGATTCCTTTGCTTCCAACAGTAATTGCAACATTGAGTCAAAAATCCCAGTTTGCATTCGACTGATGTAGCTTTCCTCAGCGCCAGAATCCCTTTCTGGAAATTACAGAATCTTACATTATCACAGTTTTTGGAGAAGTATACTAACCAATTTGTACCTAGCAAGTCAAGTTTGCGAAAATGTTACTTAACCGAATGTTGCGATGACACAATGAAAATAAAGATAAAATGAAAAATAAGATGATCTGGCATATCGAAGAATATCGACGAGTCAACTGATACCATAGGTCGTTTCATTGCCAATTTGTTATTGGACGATTAGATCCTACAGAAGATGAATCAATGAAATCATTCCTGCTTACTACAGAGTGTCTTGAGAAAGTTAACAATCGAACTATTGCACAGTTATTCACCAGTTCATTAAATTTGCTGCAGCCTGAAGAGGTTCAATATGATGCCTTACTTTTCATCAGTGATGCTGCATCATATATGAAAAAGGCTGGAATAGCGTTAGAAGTGCTATTTCCAAACATGCTTCACATGACCTGCGTAGTACATGACTTTCACAGGGTGTCAGCCTGTTTCTGGATGTTGGCAAATGGATTTCCAGTATTAAGAACATCTTTGTGAAAGTCTCATCAAGAATCCTGACATTTAAGTACATTGCACCAGATGTAACTCTGCCCCCCCCCCCCCTCCCTGCCCCAATCTATCATAACGAGATGGGGACATGTATTGCAGCAGTTCTTCGTTTAAAACTTTGAAGTTCTTTAAAATATAACGATCAGTTATTGAATAGTGTAATGTATTATTGGATTTCTCTTATTGCCTGTTTTAGTATTTATAATTCCTTTTTTCTGCCTATTTTAACTATTTATAATGTCTTTTTGCCTTCCTATTTTAATGATTTATAATGCCTAAACTTCCCGCCTCTGATTATAACTAATTTCTGCTATGGCCAATTGAAGATAGTTTGAATTCTGGAAAGAAAGCTCTCCTGAGTCTTTAGTGTATGTGTAAAATTTCTCTTGTGCCATGTATTGAATGGGAGTCTGATCAACTTTTCGTGTTGAATAAGAGCCGCTTTTTCTTTTTCATATTCAATGGGGTATTGGTTGGTTAGTATTTCCATAGCTGCTATTGGTATAGTTTTGATAGCACCTGTAATTAGTCTCAGACTTTGGTTTTGAAAGATTTGAATTTTTTTTGTATTGGCTGTTATAAGAACTTCACTGCAGTATGTAAATAATGGCTTTATATATACATTGTATGTTGTGTTAAGAGTTGCTCTGGAACATCCCCACTTCATTCCTGTTAGATGTTTTAACAGTGAAAGGCACCTCTCTGCTCTTTGTATAATATTTTCTATTTGTTTGGTCCATGTAAGTTTGGTATCAAATGTAACTCCTAAATACTTTGCTTCCTTTGCTTCTGGTAATTGTTGATCCTCAAAATTTAGTTTTATTTTTAGTGGCTTTTTTCTTAGTGAACAGATTTGGAAGTTTGATTTTGTTGTATTAACAGTCATTAAATTTTCTTTGGTCCACCTTTGTAGGTTGGTTAAGGATTGTTGCATGGTTTTTTCTAGTTCTGTACTTTTGCTTTTTGGTTTTGAAGTCCACATTACTAAGTCATCAGCAAATAGTGCGCACTTCACACTTGATTCTTGTATTTGTTGTGGCAGATCATTAATAAATATATTAAAAAGTGTTGTGCTGAGTACTGCACCTTGTGGTAAGCCGCGGTGTACTTGTTTATATTTAGATATGTTTCTTCCATATCTGGTAGCAATAAAGCGTTGTGTTAGGAAATGACATAGCCATGAAAACATTGGACCTTGTATCCCTATTTTTTTTACTTTCTTTAGTAGTTTTGTTTTGCATATAGAATCATATGCACTTTGGAAATCAATAAAAGCTGATACATTATCTTCTTTTCTATTGAAGGAGTCTTTGATTTCTTGACTGAGAAGTAAGACTTGTTCATTTGTACAGTGGAACTCTCTGAATCCAGCTTGACATGGGGAAATTAAATTTTGTGATTCTAGGAACCAATTTAACCTATTTGACACCATTCTTTCTATCACTTTTGCTATTATGCTAGTAAGAGCTATTGGTCTATAATTTTTTATTTCTGATGCTGTTTTGTCTTTCTTCAAGAGTGGGACACTTATTGCTTTTCGCCATTCAGCAGGTACAGTGATTTTCCAGGATAGATTGTAGAGTTTTAGTAGTTGTTGTTTTGCTGTTTTTCCAAGGATTTTTATGAACTCTGGACGTATGTGATCTGATCCAAGAGACTTTTTGTTTTTTAGATTATTTATTGCAATGTTCAGTACTTGCATATTAAAATTTTGAAAAAAGATATTGCATTATGTGTTAGGATCACATTCTCTTTCTTGTTTCAAATGTTACTTAAATTGCTTACGTTCCTGTTTTCTTTCCTGTCCTTGACATTTTTTATGAACTTATGGGCTTTGTTACCATCTGTCCTAATTGAAGAGAGCAATAGCAGTAATAGTAACCGCTTTTTAGAGAGCACCATATTTTTATGTTTTGGCAGTCACATCACTTTCTGACAACCCCCAGAATGTCTGGAGGACCACACCTGTCGCTGGTTTACGGGTCTCACCGACCTGACCGGGAGACTTATCAAAATAAATTCACCGACCATATCCTCTGATTACCAATCAGAGGACATATTACATGCCATGACAGGTCAGAATGTTAGGGGTTAATATTTTAGAGAAATGGAGAGGTTGGAAAAATAAAGACTCCCTAGCCCTCGGGAACCCTAATAGCATCAGGGTCGGAAGAGAACAAGAGATGACCAAGGTAAGGTCAGATAGAAAAGTTACAGTGAGGAGCAAAACACCAGTAAGTGGAAGTAATGTTCTGCTCAGCTTGGGTACCTTGTGGTCGCCATTCACATAAAACAAAACAAAAATAAAACATCGATAATATCTTGTTAGCATTATTTATAAGTCATTTATGTTACACAGCCATTTATTGATTGGGAATATATTTACTTTCTCTACATCATACATAAGATACATGTATTGTATTTGGGGTGAACCTCACAATCTGTGTCCTTTCTTAAAACTGAAAACTAGAATGTGAAAGGGCCCTAAGCCACAAAGTACAGCTAAGAGATGACTTGTAGAAGTAAAAGTGTGAAGCAGTTGCAACCGATGGCAACTACACATCAACTGTAAAAGCAACTCTTAAATCATTCTGGTAACTTTATTCATATTATACTGCCTATTGTTCACTTTTGCTTGGAAGTCTATATAGTGTCACCGCGCTCGCCGCATCTAATTGCCAACAACAGCAGTGTCACCCATCGCATTATTGTCGGCACTACCGCAAAGGAGCCGAAGGAAAGAGACAGAGCATGGCCGCATTGTTGGGGCGCTTGCCGAAAGAGACAAAAGGATAGACTTCGAGAATCTTCCGCTTTGTATTTCACCGCAATAACTGAACTTTGCAGAATAGTGCCTGGGAGATATAAATAGCGGTAAAGTGCGACAGAAGAGGCAGTCAGACGTATGTGAAGCGTTGAGTAGTCGTGCCGAGGACAGGACAGAGGTATGTGAAGCGTTGAGGAGTCGTGCCGAGGAGAAGGGACAGTTCTTTGTGTTACGAATTCGGAGCCGTGCTGTTGGAGAATCGGAAAAGACTTTCTTGCTGTTGCAACGAGTGTACAAAGTTACTGTTTACGGAAATAAAAGTGTTTCTTTATCTCGACTACATCTGTCTTCTTTACTTCACACCCACACAAAAAGTCACATTATATATAAGTGAAGATTTTAATGGAATAAATGTATACACCAGAGCAGTTAGGATACGTTAAAAACTAGCATAGAGTGCACAATTTAGGGACATTTGTTCACAAAGAACTTTCATTTGTTACTGGCAGATCTTGAGGTTCATTATACGACAAACTTGGTTATCTGTCTAGTTCTTTCTAGTAAAACGAAATTGTGCAAAGACGTCGAAAATCTTAAATTGGGATGTAAATCATTTAAGAAAAGGGTTTTAGAAATGCATGTAGTTCTACAGCTCAAGAAGAGAACTTCAATCTTCTTATCGTACACATAACCTACAAGGTTCATGCTTAACTTATTATGCACGCGTGTACACAAACTACTTACCCTAACAAGCTTTTCATAGAGCTCATTTAGCACCACTAACACTATAAAGCCTATAACTATTCCTGAAACTAGAGATGATTGCGATACATTCTGATCACACGATCGTTGCACAATATCTGTTTCGGTTGTGAAGAATCGTTTCAGATAGTACATATTGTAAAGAAGAACATCCATGTAATACTTCGATAGCTGTCTTAAGTGCCTTAGAAACAAATGTGTTGCCATTTGTCAAGTGGTAATATGCTCATAATGTGTACGTTTGACGTATGGCCATTTGTACACAAATCCAATTTATATCGTATCCTAGCAACGCCGAGTAATACATAGGTCAAACCTTATATGGACTGGTTTTCGAACTATATACTATCGTATTACAACCAGAATAAAACTTCTCAAAATAAAAATAATATTAATGATTTATTGGTCAATTCATTAAAGTTTTGTTCTGAAATTGAGCTGGCTCAAATAAATTTAAACGTAGAACTACGCTTGTATTAAGTGGTTCCATATAATACCAGCTGTTCTGTGAATACCAGTACCAAACGTTCTGTCGAAATAACAGGAACAGCGGAGGTTTTGGAATATATCCGTAGCTTATGTTTCTTTGGTTTGCACTCAAAGTTTAGCGCATGGAATTGAAGTAAGCTGTTGAAAATTATATTAGAGAATATTTATTTACGCGCTCAAAACGATCAAAATTCCCTTGACAGTGAGCGTAATTTCGTTGACTAATGTTGGTTAAAGTACCAAGTGACGTCCACACTCCGCTGTAAACACGGGATCTTGTGATTTCTGCTCCTGGTTTTACAATTGATCAAAATATGGAACGAAAACCATATGTTGTTATAGGCGAAGCTCCGGAATCTGACAGCGAGGAAGAGATCAACGTGCCGACTGTAAGAGTAAATACTATTTTTGCTTTTATTTTCCCCAACCATTTGTATTTGCACTGTCAAAAAATTCATTTGCAACCAAGAATGTTTCCAAATTAGAAAAATGAATGTGTTATTTATGTCATTTTGTACTCCATCACATGTCTGTCATCTTATGAGTACGTATATTAGTAAAAAAAAGTTAATCAAAAGACTAAAGTAAAAAATTAAAGACAAATTTAAAGATTACAAACATTAGTTAAAACAACACACGTCAAAAATGAGATGAGAATTTAAGAGAGCTGCCCAATAACAGAGGGGCTGGCAGAACAATAGGCTGCACATACATGAGAATTCAATCTCCCGATGGCTAAAGGGCAGAAGTCTATCGTAACTGCAAGGGTTACTTTTTAATGAATGTTGAAATAATTATAGACCATCCAATTTTTTGCACCAATATATGATCTATATTTGGTTACAAGCTCAGCAACTAATTCTTTTTTGAAAGATAAAAAAATTCCTGCCCCTGTATCGAGCTCTCTCTCATTCATATTTTAATACTAATCAAAAAAAACTCATCTGTTTATGAGGAACCAATTGGAGCTCTTTCAGAAGTAGTCAAGTTCATTCATTGTCTTCTCACTCATAGTTATTTGTTCTTTCATTTTTACATTGATTTAGTTAACTTTCTCTGGAAAAGCCTGATGAAATGTAAGAGACTTCAAACAAAGTTAAATTTTTAACTCAAAGTTGGTAAACTTTGTGTTAGAGCATCTTTAACATATGGAACATGGAAACCAGCTCTTAGGCATTAGGTTTTATCACTTTTGATAAATCCACATCACGCATGAAATAACTTGAACTTGCCTGTATCTTAGTGCAGCATGGTATGAAGGGAGGCTTGAGAACTGCTTGTAACAGTATGGGAATTATTATTTACAAACTTACTGTTGGTGTTTTTAAACACATAAGCCGTGTGTGGGCAATGTTTGAGAGGTAGAATTGGGCAGGTTGTCACAGTAGCTTAATGGTTAGAGCACCCACCTGGTAAGCAGAGGTTCTGTGGCATGGAAATGTCAGTTCCAATTCCTACCTCTCAAACATTGCCCACGCACGCCTTGTGTGTTTAAAAGCACCAACAGTAAGTTTGTTGACATAAATAATGTATTAATTTACTTAAATATTTTTGTTTCTCCAAATTTTGAATTACATCCCCAAAATGTTCCTGTTGGCACAACTTGTCCCATTATTTCACCAAATGAGCAGGCCTGCCCAGAAACAAAAATTTAGTTAACACCAAACTAGATATTTTGTGAATGCTAGTTCCCATGTTTAAAAGCAAATACAAAAATATTTTACATAAATACGATATACTGGGAAAGGCAAAATCACTAATGAAAAAGTCAGTGTCATAATCAGGATTTGAACCGCAGATCTCCTGCTCTGCATGGGGCTGCTCATAACCACTGAGATACCGTGGTAACATGCCAGCACGACCCTAAGTTCATCTCATTCACATTTTCCTAGTAGACCACTAGGTAATCTTGTATTCGAGAGACTTACCCCAATGGTTGTAAAGTCAAGGACACCGTCCAACCCTGGACGATGTCCTGCAGGGATTGCAGACTGGCAGAGGTTCTTTTAACCCTCATTAAGATAGGTCACATGTGAGCCCTCATGAACACCTTTTGTGTGGCATGCCGTTGCCTGTATGTCCAGGTTGTATACGATCTACTTGTGAACACCTTTTGTGTGACATGTCGTTGCCTGTATGTCCAGGTTGTATATGAACTACTTGTGAACACCTTTTGTGTGACATGCCGTTGCCTGTATGTCCAGGTTGTATATGAACTACTTGTGAACACCTTTTGTGTGACATGTCGTTGCCTGTATGTCCAGGTTGTATATGAACTACTCGTGAACACCTTTTGTGTGGCATGCCGTTGCCTGTATGTCCAGGTTGTATATGAACTACTCGTGAACACCTTTTGTGTGGCATGCCGTTGCCTGTATGTCCAGGTTGTATATGAACTACTTGTGAACACCTTTTGTGTGACATGTCGTTGCCTGTATGTCCAGGTTGTATATGAACTACTCGTGAACACCTTTTGTGTGGCATGCCGTTGCCTGTATGTCCAGGTTGTATATGAACTACTTGTGAACACCTTTTGTGTGGCATGCCGTTGCCTGTATGTCCAGGTTGTATATGAACTACTCATGAACACCTTTTGTGTGGCATGCCGTTGCCTGTATGTCCAGGTTGTATATGAACTACTCATGAACACCTTTTGTGTGACATGTCGTTGCCTGTATGTCCAGGTTGTATATGAACTACTTGTGAACACCTTTTGTGTGGCATGTCGTTGCCTGTATGTCCAGGTTGTATATGAACTACTTGTGAACACCTTTTGTGTGGCATGCCGTTGCCTGTATGTCCAGGTTGTATATGAACTACTTGTGAACACCTTTTGTGTGACATGCCGTTGCCTGTATGTCCAGGTTGTATATGAACTACTTGTGAACACCTTTTGTGTGACATGTCGTTGCCTGTATGTCCAGGTTGTATATGAACTACTCGTGAACACCTTTTGTGTGGCATGCCGTTGCCTGCATGTCCAGGTTGTATATGAACTACTTGTGAACACCTTTTGTGTGGCATGCCGTTGCCTGTATGTCCAGGTTGTATATGAACTACTCATGAACACCTTTTGTGTGACATGTCGTTGCCTGTATGTCCAGGTTGTATATGAACTACTTGTGAAAACCTTTTGTGTGGCATGCCGTTGCCTGTATGTCCAGGTTGTATACGAACTACTCATGAACACCTTTTGTGTGGCATGCCGTTGCCTGTATGTCCAGGTTGTATATGAACTACTTGTGAACACCTTTTGTGTGGCATGTCGTTGCCTGTATGTCCAGGTTGTATATGAACTACTTGTGAACACCTTTTGTGTGACATGTCGTTGCCTGTATGTCCAGGTTGTATATGAACTACTTGTGAACACCTTTTGTGTGGCATGCCGTTGCCTGTATGTCCAGGTTGTATATGAACTACTTGTGAACACCTTTTGTGTGACATGCCGTTGCCTGTATGTCCAGGTTGTATATGAACTACTTGTGAACACCTTTTATGTGACATGTCGTTGCCTGTATGTCCAGGTTGTATATGAACTACTTGTGAACACCTTTTGTGTAGCATGTCGTTGCCTGTATGTCCAGGTTGTATATGAACTACTTGTGAGCACCTTTTGTGTGACATGTTGCCTGTATGTCCAGGTTGTATATGAACTACTCATGAACACCTTTTGTGTGGCATGCCGTTGTCTGTATGTCCAGGTTGTATATGAACTACTCATGAACACCTTTTGTGTGGCATGTCGTTGCCTGTCTGTCCAGGTTGTATATGAACTACTTGTGAACACCTTTTGTGTGGCATGCCGTTGCCTGTATGTCCAGGTTGTATATGAACTACTTGTGAACACCTTTTGTGTGGCATGCCGTTGCCTGTATGTCCAGGTTGTATATGAACTACTTGTGAACACCTTTTGTGTGGCATGTCGTTGCCTGTATGTCCAGGTTGTATACGAACTACTCGTGAACACCTTTTGTGTGACATGTCGTTGCCTGTATGTCCAGGTTGTATATGAACTACTTGTGAACACCTTTTGTGTGGCATGTCGTTGCCTGTATGTCCAGGTTGTATATGAACTACTCGTGAACACCTTTTGTGTGGCATGTCGTTGCCTGTATGTCCAGGTTGTATATGAACTACTTGTGAACACCTTTTGTGTGGCATGTCGTTGCCTGTATGTCCAGGTTGTATATGAACTACTCGTGAACACCTTTTGTGTGGCATGTCGTTGCCTGTATGTCCAGGTTGTATATGAACTACTCATGAACACCTTTTGTGTGGCATGCCGTTGCCTGTATGTCCAGGTTGTATATGAACTACTCGTGAACACCTTTTGTGTGGCATGTCGTTGCCTGTATGTCCAGGTTGTATATGAACTACTTGTGAACACCTTTTGTGTGGCATGCCGTTGCCTGTATGTCCAGGTTGTATATGAACTACTTGTGAACACCTTTTGTGTGGCATGCCGTTGCCTGTATGTCCAGGTTGTATATGAACTACTTGTGAACACCTTTTGTGTGGCATGTCGTTGCCTGTCTGTCCAGGTTGTATATGAACTACTCGTGAACACCTTTTGTGTGCCATGTCGTTGCCTGTCTGTCCAGGTTGTATATGAACTACTTGTGAACACCTTTTGTGTGGCATGTCGTTGCCTGTATGTCCAGGTTGTATATGAACTACTTGTCAACACCTTTAGTGCGGCATGCCGTTGCCTGTATGTCCAGGTTGTATACGAACTACTCGTGAACACCTTTTGTGTGGCACGCCGTTGCCTGTATGTCCAGGTTGTATATGAACTACTCGTGAACACCTTTTGTGTGGCATGTCGTTGCCTGTATGTCCAGGTTGTATATGAACTACTTGTGAACACCTTTTGTGTGGCATGTCGTTGCCTGTATGTCCAGGTTGTATATGAACTACTTGTGAACACCTTTTGTGTGGCATGCCGTTGCCTGTATGTCCAGGTTGTATATGAACTACTCATGAACACCTTTTGTGTGGCATGCCGTTGCCTGTATGTCCAGGTTGTATATGAACTACTTGTGAACACCTTTTGTGTGGCATGTCGTTGCCTGTATGTCCAGGTTGTATATGAACTACTCATGAACACCTTTTGTGTGGCATGTCGTTGCCTGTCTGTCCAGGTTGTATATGAACTACTTGTGAACACCTTTTGTGTGGCATGCCGTTGCCTGTATGTCCAGGTTGTATATGAACTACTTGTGAACACCTTTTGTGTGGCATGCCGTTGCCTGTATGTCCAGGTTGTATATGAACTACTTGTGAACACCTTTTGTGTGGCATGCCGTTGCCTGTATGTCCAGGTTGTATATGAACTACTTGTGAACACCTTTTGTGTGGCATGTCGTTGCCTGTCTGTCCAGGTTGTATATGAACTACTCATGAACACCTTTTGTGTGGCATGCCGTTGCCTGTATGTCCAGGTTGTATATGAACTACTTGTGAACACCTTTTGTGTGGCATGCCGTTGCCTGTATGTCCAGGTTGTATATGAACTACTTGTGAACACCTTTTGTGTGGCATGCCGTTGCCTGTATGTCCAGGTTGTATATGAACTACTTGTGAACACCTTTTGTGTGGCATGCCGTTGCCTGTATGTCCAGGTTGTATATGAACTACTTGTGAACACCTTTTGTGTGGCATGCCGTTGCCTGTATGTCCAGGTTGTATATGAACTACTTGTGAACACCTTTTGTGTGACATGCCGTTGCCTGTATGTCCAGGTTGTATATGAACTACTTGTGAACACCTTTTGTGTGACATGTCGTTGCCTGTATGTCCAGGTTGTATATGAACTACTTGTGAACACCTTTTGTGTAGCATGTCGTTGCCTGTATGTCCAGGTTGTATATGAACTACTTGTGAACACCTTTTGTGTGACATGTCGTTGCCTGTATGTCCAGGTTGTATATGAACTACTCATGAACACCTTTTGTGTGGCATGCCGTTGTCTGTATGTCCAGGTTGTATATGAACTACTCATGAACACCTTTTGTGTGGCATGTCGTTGCCTGTCTGTCCAGGTTGTATATGAACTACTTGTGAACACCTTTTGTGTGGCATGCCGTTGCCTGTATGTCCAGGTTGTATATGAACTACTTGTGAACACCTTTTGTGTGGCATGCCGTTGCCTGTATGTCCAGGTTGTATATGAACTACTTGTGAACACCTTTTGTGTGGCATGTCGTTGCCTGTATGTCCAGGTTGTATACGAACTACTCGTGAACACCTTTTGTGTGACATGTCGTTGCCTGTATGTCCAGGTTGTATATGAACTACTTGTGAACACCTTTTGTCTGGCATGTCGTTGCCTGTATGTCCAGGTTGTATATGAACTAGTCGTGAACACCTTTTGTGTGGCATGTCGTTGCCTGTATGTCCAGGTTGTATATGAACTACTGGTGAACACCTTTTGTGTGGCATGTCGTTGCCTGTATGTCCAGGTTGTATATGAACTACTCATGAACACCTTTTGTGTGGCATGCCGTTGCCTGTATGTCCAGGTTGTATATGAACTACTCGGGAACACCTTTTGTGTGGCATGTCGTTGCCTGTATGTCCAGGTTGTATATGAACTACTTGTGAACACCTTTTGTGTGGCATGCCGTTGCCTGTATGTCCAGGTTGTATATGAACTACTTGTGAACACCTTTTGTGTGGCATGCCGTTGCCTGTATGTCCAGGTTGTATATGAACTACTCATGAACACCTTTTGTGTGGCATGCCGTTGCCTGTATGTCCAGGTTGTATATGAACTACTTGTGAACACCTTTTGTGTGGCATGTCGTTGCCTGTCTGTTCAGGTTGTATATGAACTACTCGTGAACACCTTCTGTGTGGCATGTCGTTGCCTGTCTGTCCAGGTTGTATATGAACTACTTGTGAACACCTTTTGTGTGGCATGTCGTTGCCTGTATGTCCAGGTTGTATATGAACTACTTGTGAACACCTTTTGTGTGGCATGCCGTTGCCTGTATGTCCAGGTTGTATATGAACTACTCATGAACACCTTTTGTGTGGCATGCCGTTGCCTGTATGTCCAGGTTGTATATGAACTACTTGTGAACACCTTTTGTGTGGCATGTCGTTGCCTGTATGTCCAGGTTGTATATGAACTACTCATGAACACCTTTTGTGTGGCATGTCGTTGCCTGTCTGTCCAGGTTGTATATGAACTACTTGTGAACACCTTTTGTGTGGCATGCCGTTGCCTGTATGTCCAGGTTGTATATGAACTACTTGTGAACACCTTTTGTGTGGCATGCCGTTGCCTGTATGTCCAGGTTGTATATGAACTACTCGTGAACACCTTTTGTGTGGCATGTCGTTGCCTGTCTGTCCAGGTTGTATATGAACTACTTGTGAACACCTTTTGTGTGGCATGCCGTTGCCTGTATGTCCAGGTTGTATATGAACTACTTGTGAACACCTTTTGTGTGGCATGTCGTTGCCTGTATGTCCAGGTTGTATATGAACTACTCGTGAACACCTTTTGTGTGGCATGTCGTTGCCTGTCTGTCCAGGTTGTATATGAACTACTCATGAACACCTTTTGTGTGGCATGTCGTTGCCTGTCTGTCCAGGTTGTATATGAACTACTTGTGAACACCTTTTGTGTGGCATGCCGTTGCCTGTATGTCCAGGTTGTATATGAACTACTTGTGAACACCTTTTGTGTGGCATGCCGTTGCCTGTATGTCCAGGTTGTATATGAACTACTTGTGAACACCTTTTGTGTGGCATGCCGTTGCCTGTATGTCCAGGTTGTATATGAACTACTTGTGAACACCTTTTGTGTGGCATGCCGTTGCCTGTATGTCCAGGTTGTATATGAACTACTTGTGAACACCTTTTGTGTGGCATGCCGTTGCCTGTATGTCCAGGTTGTATATGAACTACTTGTGAACACCTTTTGTGTGGCATGCCGTTGCCTGTATGTCCAGGTTGTATATGAACTACTTGTGAACACCTTTTGTGTGACATGCCGTTGCCTGTATGTCCAGGTTGTATATGAACTACTTGTGAACACCTTTTGTGTGACATGTCGTTGCCTGTATGTCCAGGTTGTATATGAACTACTTGTGAACACCTTTTGTGTAGCATGTCGTTGCCTGTATGTCCAGGTTGTATATGAACTACTTGTGAACACCTTTTGTGTGACATGTCGTTGCCTGTATGTCCAGGTTGTATATGAACTACTCATGAACACCTTTTGTGTGGCATGCCGTTGTCTGTATGTCCAGGTTGTATATGAACTACTCATGAACACCTTTTGTGTGGCATGTCGTTGCCTGTCTGTCCAGGTTGTATATGAACTACTTGTGAACACCTTTTGTGTGGCATGCCGTTGCCTGTATGTCCAGGTTGTATATGAACTACTTGTGAACAACTTTTGTGTGGCATGCCGTTGCCTGTATGTCCAGGTTGTATATGAACTACTTGTGAACACCTTTTGTGTGGCATGTCGTTGCCTGTATGTCCAGGTTGTATACGAACTACTCGTGAACACCTTTTGTGTGACATGTCGTTGCCTGTATGTCCAGGTTGTATATGAACTACTTGTGAACACCTTTTGTCTGGCATGTCGTTGCCTGTATGTCCAGGTTGTATATGAACTAGTCGTGAACACCTTTTGTGTGGCATGTCGTTGCCTGTATGTCCAGGTTGTATATGAACTACTGGTGAACACCTTTTGTGTGGCATGTCGTTGCCTGTATGTCCAGGTTGTATATGAACTACTTGTGAACACCTTTTGTGTGGCATGCCGTTGCCTGTATGTCCAGGTTGTATATGAACTACTCGTGAACACCTTTTGTGTGGCATGCCGTTGCCTGTATGTCCAGGTTGTATATGAACTACTTGTGAACACCTTTTGTGTGGCATGTCGTTGCCTGTATGTCCAGGTTGTATATGAACTACTCGTGAACACCTTTTGTGTGGCATGTCGTTGCCTGTCTGTCCAGGTTGTATATGAACTACTTGTGAACACCTTTTGTGTGGCATGCCGTTGCCTGTATGTCCAGGTTGTATATGAACTACTTGTGAACACCTTTTGTGTGGCATGCCGTTGCCTGTATGTCCAGGTTGTATATGAACTACTTGTGAACACCTTTTGTGTGGCATGCCGTTGCCTGTATGTCCAGGTTGTATATGAACTACTTGTGAACACCTTTTGTGTGGCATGTCGTTGCCTGTCTGTCCAGGTTGTATATGAACTACTCATGAACAACTTTTGTGTGGCATGCCGTTGCCTGTATGTCCAGGTTGTATATGAACTACTTGTGAACACCTTTTGTGTGGCATGCCGTTGCCTGTATGTCCAGGTTGTATATGAACTACTTGTGAACACCTTTTGTGTGGCATGCCGTTGCCTGTATGTCCAGGTTGTATATGAACTACTTGTGAACACCTTTTGTGTGGCATGCCGTTGCCTGTATGTCCAGGTTGTATATGAACTACTTGTGAACACCTTTTGTGTGGCATGTCGTTGCCTGTCTGTCCAGGTTGTATATGAACTACTCATGAACACCTTTTGTGTGGCATGCCGTTGCCTGTATGTCCAGGTTGTATATGAACTACTTGTGAACACCTTTTGTGTGGCATGCCGTTGCCTGTATGTCCAGGTTGTATATGAACTACTTGTGAACACCTTTTGTGTGGCATGCCGTTGCCTGTATGTCCAGGTTGTATATGAACTACTTGTGAATACCTTTTGTGTGGCATGTCGTTGCCTGTATGTCCAGGTTGTATATGAACTACTTGTGAACACCTTTTGTGTGGCATGCCGTTGTCTGTATGTCCAGGTTGTATATGAACTACTTGTGAACACCTTTTGTGTGACATGCCGTTGCCTGTATGTCCAGGTTGTATATGAACTACTTGTGAACACCTTTTGTGTGGCATGTCGTTGCCTGTATGTCCAGGTTGTATATGAACTACTTGTGAACACCTTTTGTGTGGCATGCCGTTGCCTGTATGTCCAGGTTGTATATGAACTACTTGTGAACACCTTTTGTGTGGCATGCCGTTGCCTGTATGTCCAGGTTGTATATGAACTACTTGTGAACACCTTTTGTGTGGCATGCCGTTGCCTGTATGTCCGGTTGTATATGAACTACTTGTGAACACCTTTTGTGTGGCATGCCGTTGCCTGTATGTCCAGGTTGTATATGAACTACTCATGAACACCTTTTGTGTGGCATGCCGTTGCCTGTATGTCCAGGTTGTTTATGAACTACTTGTGAACACCTTTTGTGTGGCATGTCGTTGCCTGTCTGTCCAGGTTGTATATGAACTACTTGTGAACACCTTTTGTGTGGCATGTCGTTGCCTGTATGTCCAGGTTGTATATGAACTACTTGTGAACACCTTTTGTGTGGCATGTCGTTGCCTGTATGTCCAGGTTGTATATGAACTACTCATGAACACCTTTTGTGTGGCATGCCGTTGCCTGTATATCCAGGTTGTATATGAACTACTCGTGAACACCTTTTGTGTGGCATGTCGTTGCCTGTATGTCCAGGTTGTATATGAACTACTTGTGAACACCTTTTGTGTGGCATGCCGTTGCCTGTATGTCCAGGTTGTATATGAACTACTTGTGAACACCTTTTGTGTGGCATGCCGTTGCCTGTATGTCCAGGTTGTATATGAACTACTCATGAACACCTTTTGTGTGGCATGCCGTTGCCTGTATGTCCAGGTTGTATATGAACTACTTGTGAACACCTTTTGTGTGGCATGTCGTTGCCTGTCTGTTCAGGTTGTATATGAACTACTCGTGAACACCTTCTGTGTGGCATGTCGTTGCCTGTCTGTCCAGGTTGTATATGAACTACTTGTGAACACCTTTTGTGTGGCATGTCGTTGCCTGTATGTCCAGGTTGTATATGAACTACTTGTGAACACCTTTTGTGCGGCATGCCGTTGCCTGTATGTCCAGGTTGTATACGAACTACTCGTGAACACCTTTTGTGTGGCATGCCGTTGCCTGTATGTCCAGGTTGTATATGAACTACTCGTGAACACCTTTTGTGTGGCATGTCGTTGCCTGTCTGTCCAGGTTGTATATGAACTACTTGTGAACACCTTTTGTGTGGCATGTCGTTGCCTGTATGTCCAGGTTGTATATGAACTACTTGTGAACACCTTTTGTGTGGCATGCCGTTGCCTGTATGTCCAGGTTGTATATGAACTACTCATGAACACCTTTTGTGTGGCATGCCGTTGCCTGTATGTCCAGGTTGTATATGAACTACTTGTGAACACCTTTTGTGTGGCATGTCGTTGCCTGTATGTCCAGGTTGTATATGAACTACTCATGAACACCTTTTGTGTGGCATGTCGTTGCCTGTCTGTCCAGGTTGTATATGAACTACTTGTGAACACCTTTTGTGTGGCATGCCGTTGCCTGTATGTCCAGGTTGTATATGAACTACTTGTGAACACCTTTTGTGTGGCATGCCGTTGCCTGTATGTCCAGGTTGTATATGAACTACTTGTGAACACCTTTTGTGTGGCATGCCGTTGCCTGTATGTCCAGGTTGTATATGAACTACTTGTGAACACCTTTTGTGTGGCATGTCGTTGCCTGTCTGTCCAGGTTGTATATGAACTACTCATGAACAACTTTTGTGTGGCATGCCGTTGCCTGTATGTCCAGGTTGTATATGAACTACTTGTGAACACCTTTTGTGTGGCATGCCGTTGCCTGTATGTCCAGGTTGTATATGAACTACTTGTGAACACCTTTTGTGTGGCATGCCGTTGCCTGTATGTCCAGGTTGTATATGAACTACTTGTGAACACCTTTTGTGTGGCATGCCGTTGCCTGTATGTCCAGGTTGTATATGAACTACTGGTGAACACCTTTTGTGTGGCATGTCGTTGCCTGTCTGTCCAGGTTGTATATGAACTACTCATGAACACCTTTTGTGTGGCATGCCGTTGCCTGTATGTCCAGGTTGTATATGAACTACTTGTGAACACCTTTTGTGTGGCATGCCGTTGCCTGTATGTCCAGGTTGTATATGAACTACTTGTGAACACCTTTTGTGTGGCATGCCGTTGCCTGTATGTCCAGGTTGTATATGAACTACTTGTGAACACCTTTTGTGTGGCATGTCGTTGCCTGTATGTCCAGGTTGTATATGAACTACTTGTGAACACCTTTTGTGTGGCATGCCGTTGTCTGTATGTCCAGGTTGTATATGAACTACTTGTGAACACCTTTTGTGTGACATGCCGTTGCCTGTATGTCCAGGTTGTATATGAACTACTTGTGAACACCTTTTGTGTGGCATGTCGTTGCCTGTATGTCCAGGTTGTATATGAACTACTTGTGAACACCTTTTGTGTGGCATGCCGTTGCCTGTATGTCCAGGTTGTATATGAACTACTTGTGAACACCTTTTGTGTGGCATGCCGTTGCCTGTATGTCCAGGTTGTATATGAACTACTTGTGAACACCTTTTGTGTGGCATGCCGTTGCCTGTATGTCCGGTTGTATATGAACTACTTGTGAACACCTTTTGTGTGGCATGCCGTTGCCTGTATGTCCAGGTTGTATATGAACTACTCATGAACACCTTTTGTGTGGCATGCCGTTGCCTGTATGTCCAGGTTGTTTATGAACTACTTGTGAACACCTTTTGTGTGGCATGTCGTTGCCTGTCTGTCCAGGTTGTATATGAACTACTTGTGAACACCTTTTGTGTGGCATGTCGTTGCCTGTATGTCCAGGTTGTATATGAACTACTTGTGAACACCTTTTGTGTGGCATGCCGTTGCCTGTATGTCCAGGTTGTATATGAACTACTTGTGAACACCTTTTGTGTGGCATGCCGTTGCCTGTATGTCCAGGTTGTATATGAACTACTTGTGAACACCTTTTGTGTGGCATGCCGTTGCCTGTATGTCCAGGTTGTATATGAACTACTTGTGAACACCTTTTGTGTGGCATGCCGTTGCCTGTATGTCCAGGTTGTATACGAACTACTTGTGAACACCTTTTGTGTGACATGTCGTTGCCTGTATGTCCAGGTTGTATATGAACTACTTGTGAACACCTTTTGTATGGCATGCCGTTGCCTGTATGTCCAGGTTGTATACGAACTACTCGTGAACACCTTTTGTATAGCATGTCGTTGCCTGTCTGTCCAGGTTGTATATGAACTACTCGTGAACACCTTTTGTGTGGCATGCCGTTGCCTGTATGTCCAGGTTGTATATGAACTACTTGTGAACACCTTTTGTGTGGCATGCCGTTGCCTGTATGTCCAGGTTGTATATGAACTACTTGTGAACACCTTTTGTGTGGCATGCCGTTGCCTGTATGTCCAGGTTGTATATGAACTACTTGTGAACACCTTTTGTGTGGCATGCCGTTGCCTGTATGTCCAGGTTGTATATGAACTACTTGTGAACACCTTTTGTGTGGCATGCCGTTGCCTGTATGTCCAGGTTGTATATGAACTACTTGTGAACACCTTTTGTGTGGCATGCCGTTGCCTGTATGTCCAGGTTGTATATGAACTACTTGTGAACACCTTTTGTGTGACATGCCGTTGCCTGTATGTCCAGGTTGTATATGAACTACTTGTGAACACCTTTTGTGTGACATGTCGTTGCCTGTATGTCCAGGTTGTATATGAACTACTTGTGAACACCTTTTGTGTAGCATGTCGTTGCCTGTATGTCCAGGTTGTATATGAACTACTTGTGAACACCTTTTGTGTGACATGTCGTTGCCTGTATGTCCAGGTTGTATATGAACTACTCATGAACACCTTTTGTGTGGCATGCCGTTGTCTGTATGTCCAGGTTGTATATGAACTACTCATGAACACCTTTTGTGTGGCATGTCGTTGCCTGTCTGTCCAGGTTGTATATGAACTACTTGTGAACACCTTTTGTGTGGCATGCCGTTGCCTGTATGTCCAGGTTGTATATGAACTACTTGTGAACAACTTTTGTGTGGCATGCCGTTGCCTGTATGTCCAGGTTGTATATGAACTACTTGTGAACACCTTTTGTGTGGCATGTCGTTGCCTGTATGTCCAGGTTGTATACGAACTACTCGTGAACACCTTTTGTGTGACATGTCGTTGCCTGTATGTCCAGGTTGTATATGAACTACTTGTGAACACCTTTTGTCTGGCATGTCGTTGCCTGTATGTCCAGGTTGTATATGAACTAGTCGTGAACACCTTTTGTGTGGCATGTCGTTGCCTGTATGTCCAGGTTGTATATGAACTACTGGTGAACACCTTTTGTGTGGCATGTCGTTGCCTGTATGTCCAGGTTGTATATGAACTACTTGTGAACACCTTTTGTGTGGCATGCCGTTGCCTGTATGTCCAGGTTGTATATGAACTACTCGTGAACACCTTTTGTGTGGCATGCCGTTGCCTGTATGTCCAGGTTGTATATGAACTACTTGTGAACACCTTTTGTGTGGCATGTCGTTGCCTGTATGTCCAGGTTGTATATGAACTACTCGTGAACACCTTTTGTGTGGCATGTCGTTGCCTGTCTGTCCAGGTTGTATATGAACTACTTGTGAACACCTTTTGTGTGGCATGCCGTTGCCTGTATGTCCAGGTTGTATATGAACTACTTGTGAACACCTTTTGTGTGGCATGCCGTTGCCTGTATGTCCAGGTTGTATATGAACTACTTGTGAACACCTTTTGTGTGGCATGCCGTTGCCTGTATGTCCAGGTTGTATATGAACTACTTGTGAACACCTTTTGTGTGGCATGTCGTTGCCTGTCTGTCCAGGTTGTATATGAACTACTCATGAACAACTTTTGTGTGGCATGCCGTTGCCTGTATGTCCAGGTTGTATATGAACTACTTGTGAACACCTTTTGTGTGGCATGCCGTTGCCTGTATGTCCAGGTTGTATATGAACTACTTGTGAACACCTTTTGTGTGGCATGCCGTTGCCTGTATGTCCAGGTTGTATATGAACTACTTGTGAACACCTTTTGTGTGGCATGCCGTTGCCTGTATGTCCAGGTTGTATATGAACTACTTGTGAACACCTTTTGTGTGGCATGTCGTTGCCTGTCTGTCCAGGTTGTATATGAACTACTCATGAACACCTTTTGTGTGGCATGCCGTTGCCTGTATGTCCAGGTTGTATATGAACTACTTGTGAACACCTTTTGTGTGGCATACCGTTGCCTGTATGTCCAGGTTGTATATGAACTACTTGTGAACACCTTTTGTGTGGCATGCCGTTGCCTGTATGTCCAGGTTGTATATGAACTACTTGTGAACACCTTTTGTGTGGCATGTCGTTGCCTGTATGTCCAGGTTGTATATGAACTACTTGTGAACACCTTTTGTGTGGCATGCCGTTGTCTGTATGTCCAGGTTGTATATGAACTACTTGTGAACACCTTTTGTGTGACATGCCGTTGCCTGTATGTCCAGGTTGTATATGAACTACTTGTGAACACCTTTTGTGTGGCATGTCGTTGCCTGTATGTCCAGGTTGTATATGAACTACTTGTGAACACCTTTTGTGTGGCATGCCGTTGCCTGTATGTCCAGGTTGTATATGAACTACTTGTGAACACCTTTTGTGTGGCATGCCGTTGCCTGTATGTCCAGGTTGTATATGAACTACTTGTGAACACCTTTTGTGTGGCATGCCGTTGCCTGTATGTCCGGTTGTATATGAACTACTTGTGAACACCTTTTGTGTGGCATGCCGTTGCCTGTATGTCCAGGTTGTATATGAACTACTCATGAACACCTTTTGTGTGGCATGCCGTTGCCTGTATGTCCAGGTTGTTTATGAACTACTTGTGAACACCTTTTGTGTGGCATGTCGTTGCCTGTCTGTCCAGGTTGTATATGAACTACTTGTGAACACCTTTTGTGTGGCATGTCGTTGCCTGTATGTCCAGGTTGTATATGAACTACTTGTGAACACCTTTTGTGTGGCATGTCGTTGCCTGTATGTCCAGGTTGTATATGAACTACTCATGAACACCTTTTGTGTGGCATGCCGTTGCCTGTATATCCAGGTTGTATATGAACTACTCGTGAACACCTTTTGTGTGGCATGTCGTTGCCTGTATGTCCAGGTTGTATATGAACTACTTGTGAACACCTTTTGTGTGGCATGCCGTTGCCTGTATGTCCAGGTTGTATATGAACTACTTGTGAACACCTTTTGTGTGGCATGCCGTTGCCTGTATGTCCAGGTTGTATATGAACTACTCATGAACACCTTTTGTGTGGCATGCCGTTGCCTGTATGTCCAGGTTGTATATGAACTACTTGTGAACACCTTTTGTGTGGCATGTCGTTGCCTGTCTGTTCAGGTTGTATATGAACTACTCGTGAACACCTTCTGTGTGGCATGTCGTTGCCTGTCTGTCCAGGTTGTATATGAACTACTTGTGAACACCTTTTGTGTGGCATGTCGTTGCCTGTATGTCCAGGTTGTATATGAACTACTTGTGAACACCTTTTGTGCGGCATGCCGTTGCCTGTATGTCCAGGTTGTATACGAACTACTCGTGAACACCTTTTGTGTGGCATGCCGTTGCCTGTATGTCCAGGTTGTATATGAACTACTCGTGAACACCTTTTGTGTGGCATGTCGTTGCCTGTCTGTCCAGGTTGTATATGAACTACTTGTGAACACCTTTTGTGTGGCATGTCGTTGCCTGTATGTCCAGGTTGTATATGAACTACTTGTGAACACCTTTTGTGTGGCATGCCGTTGCCTGTATGTCCAGGTTGTATATGAACTACTCATGAACACCTTTTGTGTGGCATGCCGTTGCCTGTATGTCCAGGTTGTATATGAACTACTTGTGAACACCTTTTGTGTGGCATGTCGTTGCCTGTATGTCCAGGTTGTATATGAACTACTCATGAACACCTTTTGTGTGGCATGTCGTTGCCTGTCTGTCCAGGTTGTATATGAACTACTTGTGAACACCTTTTGTGTGGCATGCCGTTGCCTGTATGTCCAGGTTGTATATGAACTACTTGTGAACACCTTTTGTGTGGCATGCCGTTGCCTGTATGTCCAGGTTGTATATGAACTACTTGTGAACACCTTTTGTGTGGCATGCCGTTGCCTGTATGTCCAGGTTGTATATGAACTACTTGTGAACACCTTTTGTGTGGCATGTCGTTGCCTGTCTGTCCAGGTTGTATATGAACTACTCATGAACAACTTTTGTGTGGCATGCCGTTGCCTGTATGTCCAGGTTGTATATGAACTACTTGTGAACACCTTTTGTGTGGCATGCCGTTGCCTGTATGTCCAGGTTGTATATGAACTACTTGTGAACACCTTTTGTGTGGCATGCCGTTGCCTGTATGTCCAGGTTGTATATGAACTACTTGTGAACACCTTTTGTGTGGCATGCCGTTGCCTGTATGTCCAGGTTGTATATGAACTACTGGTGAACACCTTTTGTGTGGCATGTCGTTGCCTGTCTGTCCAGGTTGTATATGAACTACTCATGAACACCTTTTGTGTGGCATGCCGTTGCCTGTATGTCCAGGTTGTATATGAACTACTTGTGAACACCTTTTGTGTGGCATGCCGTTGCCTGTATGTCCAGGTTGTATATGAACTACTTGTGAACACCTTTTGTGTGGCATGCCGTTGCCTGTATGTCCAGGTTGTATATGAACTACTTGTGAACACCTTTTGTGTGGCATGTCGTTGCCTGTATGTCCAGGTTGTATATGAACTACTTGTGAACACCTTTTGTGTGGCATGCCGTTGTCTGTATGTCCAGGTTGTATATGAACTACTTGTGAACACCTTTTGTGTGACATGCCGTTGCCTGTATGTCCAGGTTGTATATGAACTACTTGTGAACACCTTTTGTGTGGCATGTCGTTGCCTGTATGTCCAGGTTGTATATGAACTACTTGTGAACACCTTTTGTGTGGCATGCCGTTGCCTGTATGTCCAGGTTGTATATGAACTACTTGTGAACACCTTTTGTGTGGCATGCCGTTGCCTGTATGTCCAGGTTGTATATGAACTACTTGTGAACACCTTTTGTGTTGCATGCCGTTGCCTGTATGTCCGGTTGTATATGAACTACTTGTGAACACCTTTTGTGTGGCATGCCGTTGCCTGTATGTCCAGGTTGTATATGAACTACTCATGAACACCTTTTGTGTGGCATGCCGTTGCCTGTATGTCCAGGTTGTTTATGAACTACTTGTGAACACCTTTTGTGTGGCATGTCGTTGCCTGTCTGTCCAGGTTGTATATGAACTACTTGTGAACACCTTTTGTGTGGCATGTCGTTGCCTGTATGTCCAGGTTGTATATGAACTACTTGTGAACACCTTTTGTGTGGCATGCCGTTGCCTGTATGTCCAGGTTGTATATGAACTACTTGTGAACACCTTTTGTGTGGCATGCCGTTGCCTGTATGTCCAGGTTGTATATGAACTACTTGTGAACACCTTTTGTGTGGCATGCCGTTGCCTGTATGTCCAGGTTGTATATGAACTACTTGTGAACACCTTTTGTGTGGCATGCCGTTGCCTGTATGTCCAGGTTGTATACGAACTACTTGTGAACACCTTTTGTGTGACATGTCGTTGCCTGTATGTCCAGGTTGTATATGAACTACTTGTGAACACCTTTTGTATGGCATGCCGTTGCCTGTATGTCCAGGTTGTATACGAACTACTCGTGAACACCTTTTGTATAGCATGTCGTTGCCTGTATGTCCAGGTTGTATACGAACTACTCGTGAACACCTTTTGTGTGGCATGCCGTTGCCTGTCTGTCCAGGTTGTATACGAACTACTCGTGAACACCTTTTGTGTGGCATGCCGTTGCCTGTATGTCCATTGTGCGGTATTGGACTTTCTGTGGTACATGTTCTTGATTGATTGTTCATGCCACATTCATGAGCACCAGTTCATTGGCCTGGGTTGTACACTTCGCTCATTTTGGTCGAGGACCTAGTGTGTGTGTATAGCAAAGGTGGTGTGATTTTTTGGCAAAATTACGTTTGATAAGTGTAACTTGGTTTTTAGTTTTTGGAGGTTTTAATTTTTTAAGATTTAATTTCTGATATTTTAACCCTCTTATGTTTTACCTTTTGATATTTTAATGTTATATTTTAGATTTCACCTTTTAGCCCCAATAGTTTGCTGGTGTTTCAGGTTTTCAAGTTTGAGCACTTATCGTTTATCCTTTGCTATTTCAACAGTTTACCATTTTAATTTTATGTTTTAGCTTTCATCTTGTAACCAGATACGTTTGTAAATGTTTTAAATTTTAAAATTTGACTTCAGGCCTAAATGACGTAGCCATTAACTCCATTCACTCACCCCAATGGTGTAAGTAGTTAAGTCCCAACAAAATGTGAATCAGTTGAAGAATTTAAGACTGCCAGCATCTTGCCATGGTAGCTGATAGAGCGGAAGATCTGTGGTTTTAATCTCAGCTATGGCACTGCATTTTTCAGTTCCAATTCTATGTTTCAAAGTTTACCTACACATAGCTTGTGTGTGCTAGGATAGTCAATTCATTGGTTGGCCTGATATATGAAAAGTACATATTGTTTTTCTTTAATGGTAAAACTGGTGGACTTCCTTCTGTGCAGACTAGCGGACTGTTTTTGCCATGTATAATGGCAACAATGTGAATGTGTTAGTTACCTTTTGTTATAAAAGTGCTCACAATGATGTGGTATACATTATTGAATACTTGCACTGCTGAAATATTGGAAAACTTCTAACTGGGGCTTTGTTACACAAACTATCATGAAGCATTCCCCACAGATTTAGATCTGGAGAGTATGAAAAACATCTAATGCTGTTTGCTTGGACTAGCCAGCCTCTATCTCCTCAGTTGCTATGTCTAATTTGCAGTAAATTGTGTATTTGTGAGAGCAAAACATAACACAATAAACACACTGTGCAGGTGGTGAGGACTGCAGCATCGAGCAACCCCAAGGGAACTATAATAGAAGGCGAGGCACCAGAATCTGACGAGGAGCATGATGATGGTAATACACAACTATAATGTTTTATTGTGGAGGACTCGGTGACAGTGCAGCATGTAATGTACTTGTTCTGATTCAACAGACGGAGGAAGTGTGAGCAGTGCTGCCAGCGTTGCATCAATGCCTTCCTTGGCTTCTGTACCAAAGAAGCACAAGTCTGCCAAGAGAAATGACAAGCTGAAGTACAATACATTGCTCCACAAACGACTGCGTAAGTGCAACAGCATTTCTGTAAGGTGGGGATCCTAGGTTGTCCTCAGAAAATTTGTAAACATTTACACACAAGGCTGGGCAGTAAGCCTTGGCCCATGAAGGGCTGTATTAATAGGGGTTATTTTATTATTATTATTATTATTATTATTATTATTATTATTATTATTATTATTATTATTATTGTATACTAAATATGAATTTTTCAGCCAGAGTGTGAAACCATATTGTGTTACTCTGACAAATACATTCATATTTTGCAGGTGAGAGAAACATCTCTCTGCGAGCGAACATCTATGGTCGTACTCGTCAATTAATTGCAGACAACGAGAAGGACCTGAACTCTCTAGACCAACAACTCCTGCGCTCACAGGGTGTTGTCCAGGAATCAGTGGCAGCCCTTCATGCCATGCAAGGTGAACTGATGCAGCTCTACACCAGGCTGGCAGCAGTTACTTCTGGCACGTTCCTTCCTCGGATCAGCAATGTCTAACTGTGTGATATAAGACAATTGCAGAGTGAACTGTTGACAAACTTGGGTCTGTTACTTCTGGCACGTTCCTTCCCAGGATCAGCAATGTCTAACTGTGTGATATAAGACAATTGCAGAGTGAACTGTTGACAAACTTGGGTCTATTACTTCTGGCACGTTCCTTCCTCGGATCAGCAATGTCTAACTGTGTGATATAAGACAATTGCAGAGTGAACTGTTGACAAACTTGGGTCTATTACTTCTGGCACGTTCCTTCCCAGGATCAGCAATGTCTAACTGTGTGATATAAGACAATTGCAGAGTGAACTGTTGACAAACTTGGGTCTGTTACTTCTGGCACAACTATCATAGCTGTCGGAGACATGAAGAGTGAACTGTCAACAAACCTGGTCTGTTGCTTCTAGTATGCTGCTTTCCAAAACAACAATTGCAACACTCTGTGACATACAGGGTGAATTGTTGACAAAATTGGGAAACCTTCTTAAAGGGAAGTGGAAAAGTTAAAGGCAAAGGCCATATACTCACCTCTTTTACCAGTGATGACAGGTACCAGGCACACATGCCTGCATTACTTACATTGAGATAATTGTCAATCTGATAATTAGACAGAAATGTACAAAGATCATGTGTCTGTATAACTTAGACCATGAGCTATGCATGTTTTTTAATCTTCACATGTTTATTGTCACTCAACATTTATTCAACTCAGAAATAGCACTATATATTGCACTGATGGAAGTATGTTTGCTTCATATTGAAGAGGTCCTGAGTTAGAATGAGTAATCAGGATAAGGCATTTTTGCAAAATTTTCCCTTATCCTGAGAAGACGTACGTCGGGTAACTTTAAGCTCTATGGACTGCAGGCTCAGTTGAGTATCATCTTATGTATTTCTACTCATTCATCATCCAATATTACATTACGTTGAAGAACGTTAACATTGCAACTATATTCACTTTTCAGTTATTTTGTCTACTTACATAAAAACTCACCTCAAATCACATAAATTAACAAGAACGACTCATTTTATTCTTTCTTCACTCAAACAAACATACTTTTACATTTAGCATCAAAACTGTCAAAGTTACTCTGTGCTTCCTTGGCAACGTGACATCATCCAAGGAGCGTGTAATTTGTGAGATGCTTCTCACATGGAGTTTCGATGTATCAATGTTGCAAAGTTCCTTGTGCACTCAGATAAAAACAGATACTATGAAAATATAAACCAGGCATGGCATGAGTTAATGTTCAGTTGTGATTCAACCTTGAGCTGAAATATTGTCAATATAGATACTTTACTTCGCTGCTTAGGGCACGGCTCAGTGGCAGTGCAGTCAATACAATACAATGTAATTATTCCTGCCAACAAGATTTGTGTAATATAGCATTTCTTTTTAGCCTCTCTTTAAAACTATTTACACTTTGAGGTAAAGTCTCCAGTAACTGCAGTTAAATTGTTCCAGTCAATATATACATTAAGTTATTATATTTCTATTGTCTCTTGTGTTTGTGAACATGTTCTTGGGAAAAGTGATTCAGTGAAGTGAAGTGAACTTGAGTTGGAGTCAACTCGAAACTTTAGTCAGCTTTGCACCAAAGAACTTGCAACATTACGAAGATAAGTGAAGTTTTTAGTTTCTAATTTGTTCTTACTTTAGAATCTTGTTGCTTCACTGTTAATAGCTTCAACTTCCTTAATTAGCCTTCTGGAATGTTTAATGTACCGTACATACCTAAGAATGCAACATATACTTCTCCTAACTGTTATAATCATGGACTACACTTAGTTGTTAAAAAAAGTATCTCAAATAGCTGAAGAACACTTTTATTTTACCAGTGTGCTATGTTGCATGATTTATTTTGGCGAGGCAGAACTATAGTGCATCTTCTAGAACAGCGTTGGAGTGGACGGACACCTAGCAATTACTAAAGTAATTTTGTCAAACGTGCTAAATGCCAAAGGAAGAGAACATATAGCCAACAGCATTGGTTTGAAGACTATGATAATGTCACCTCAATTTCACTTTCTGTTAGTTTTCAACAAGAAAATATATGGATTGCTGAAACCAGTTGATAATACACTCGTCTCAGACTACAACCTTAAGTGATGCAATTTTTAAGTGTGTGAAACAACAAATCAGTATTTTAAAAAGAGAAAAGTTTTCTTCTGTGCTGAAGGAAGCTGAAAACCTAGATACCAGAAACTTTGTTTTCAGTTCCTGTATAAAATAAAAGACCCAGGAAGACAACTGAAAATGCCGACTGCATTCAGTAGTCTGTTGCCATCACATTCCACAAGCAGTTCCAAGCGACCCACAACAGCTGAAGAACTTTAAACGAAACTGTGCACTTAGTGAATTTAGATGAACACTTCAGTGAGAATGAAGAGTTTTTACTGGTTATGGAAAGAGCAGAACAACTCAACATTGAAAATCTTCAACCTGTTGAAAATTTAGATGTAACTGTGCCAAGCAAAGAAGAAGTGTCAGAGATGCAGGTTTATTTGTCCTCAAAACCTAATGAAAATAAAATGGACCTTCTATACAAAAACCATGATGTGTTCAAAAAGACTTATGCATTGTTTGCAACAGTAGCAATGTTGGGATTCAGTACGGCAACTTGTAACTGTACATTTTCTACATTAAATGCCATAAATTGATCAGAGACTATCCATGACTCATCAATGATTGGCAAATCTGGCTTTAAGAGGTAGAACTGGAACTTAAAAATTCAATGCCACATCTGGGATTTGAACCACAGACCTTCCGCTTACTGGGTGGACGCTCTAATCATTGAGCTATTGTGACAAACTGCCAGAATGGCATTAAATTCTCAAGCCAGTTTGTATTTCTCCTGGTAATAAATAAGTCTGGCTTTTCTTGCTAGTGAGAAACAGCAAACACAAGCCTTGAAGCTTGAAGTTCTGAAGACATTTGGAAGCAAAGGAAACAAAAGATTGCAATTATTCTAAATCAACATTGAGTTGATAACTGCATTTTTTTGTTAATTGTTTCTTTAAGAGTGGACTTTTTAGTTAAAGCATTTCTTAAATGTCCTCGAAACTTATGCTTCTTATAGCGTCCAGATCCAATTTCAGTGATTTTATACGTTTTGGCACACTAATTACTTGCTCTTTAAACATTTAAATTTTTAATATGCCTAGTTAATTTTTATTGACCTGGGAAAATCCATTTTGAATAATTCAAGTAAAACTGGTAAATTTTCTTTTGTAGAACAGGTCACATCCAAATAATGTGTTCTGTATCTTTCATTCATAGAAGTTTGAAAACAGTGTTGTTGTAATTAATTTAATTTAAAAGGTGAGTTAATTAATAACACTGAACAACACTTACAACATATTTCCCCGGGACGCGTTTCGAAGGTAACTTTCCTCCATTATCAACCGGACAATAACTGGGTTTCCATGGTGCTTGATGGTGCAGATGGTGATGCTTCTTCTGGTGCTTCTTCTGGTGGCGGTTCGATGAACTTACTGAAAATGTCTCTCTGAGGAATGTCGAAATTAAATACTCGGTTTCTATTTTTTAAAATAAAGATTTGTTCCCATGTGGACAGTTCTTGTTTTCCGGTTATGTGTTTAAGAAGTTTCGGTTCTAGCTTTATGTCATGATTTTTTGTCCAAAAGTGAAATGCAACTGCTGATTTTTCTAATTGTTTACTCTTAATGTTTCTAACGTGTTCCTTGGATCTAATTTCTAAAATAAACGAAAAAATAAACGAAATCTGATCCATTCGTTAAAACATAAAAACATAGTATACACAAAGGCAGACAAAGGGAACAAAATAGTAATAATGAATAAATCAAATTACATAGAAAAAATGGAAATTATGCTAAATAATAGTAACTACGAAAAAATCAGCAAAAACCCGCTAACCACTTGTGTTCAAACATTTGAAAAAACGATACAAAATTCAAGCATAATACCAAACAAATATGCAATTAAGCCAAATAATCCAACCGTACCCAGAATCTATGGTTTACCCAAAATACACAAGCCAGACATTACCATGAGACCCATAATTAGCAGCATAGATTCACCAACTTACAAACTGGCAAAATGGCTATCTAATAAATTTAACTCATTTCCTAAATTTGAAAGTTTAAGCATAAGAAACAGTTATGAACTAATAGAACATATCAAAGACTTCAAATTAACAGAAGAGGACACCCTTGTCTCCTTTGACGTAGAGTCACTATTTCCCAGTATACCAATAGAAAAGCTCCCATCACTGATCAAAAATTGGCTCAAATCACTTGGAATGTCATCGTCAGAAATTGCAGAATACATAGAACTCACCAAATTATGCACAGAACAAAATTTCTTCCAGTTCCAAACAAAGTATTTCTGTCAAACTTCAGGTTTAGCAATGGGCAACCCTCTCTTGCCATTCTTAGCAGATATTTACATGAGTTCATTGGAAATAAGGATCACAAAAGGTTTCCCGTGGATGTTCAAACTCTGGCAGCGATATGTGGATGATATATTTGCAATAGTTCCTAAAAGACACATCAGTGATGCATTAAAACTTCTGAACATACAGGACAAAAGTATAAATTTCACAGTGGAAGTAGAAAAAGATAATAAATTACCATTTTTAGATCTAAAATTAATCAAAAACAAGGATAGAATAAATTTCGGTATTCACAGAAAACCAACGCAGACAGACAACTACATAAAAGCTAATAGTTACAATCCAAGAAGCCACAAACAAGCAATTTTCAATAGTTTAGCACATAGATTGGTGAACATCCCTCTTTCAGCAGAAGAATATAAAACAGAATATTACAAAATAATTGAAATAGCACAAAAAAACGGCTTTTCCAAAGAATTAGTAGATAAAAAGATAAAACAAGCAGAAAAGAAAAAATTATTAAAAGAAACTACAACTCTCACAGCAGCAAAAACAAAAATGATATTCAAAAAATTCACATATCATCCATGGGCTTTTGATAAATTTAAAAAGGTGTTCAAGGAATACAACATTGAGCTAGCAGCAGTAAACCATTACTCCATAAAAAACCTACTACTTTCACACATCAAAGATGCTATTCCACCTAACAAAAAATCTGGCATATACCAAATTGAATGCAGTGATTGTAATGGAATATACATAGGAAAAACCAAAAGAAATTTAGAAATTAGATCCAAGGAACACGTTAGAAACATTAAGAGTAAACAATTAGAAAAATCAGCGGTTGCATTTCACTTTTGGACAAAAAATCATGACATAAAGCTAGAACCGAAACTTCTTAACCACATAACCGGAAAACAAGAACTGTCCACATGGGAACAAATCTTTATTTTAAAAAATAGAAACTGAGTATTTAATTTCGACATTCCTCAGAGAGACATTTTCAGTAAGTTCATCGAACCGCCACCAGAAGAAACACCAGAAGAAACATCACCATCTGCACCATCAAGCACCATGGAAACCCAGTTATTGTCCGGTTGATAATGGAGGAAAGTTACCTTCGAAACGCGTCCCGGAGAAATATGTTGTAAGTGTTGTTCAGCGTTATTAATTAACTCACCTTTTAAATTAAAAAAATGTGTTCTGTAGTTCTGGGTTTCCACAAGTACATAATCATCACTTTTACGAAGTTTTCCTTTAAGTAAACTGGAGCGTTAGCTACCTTCTCACATAGAGAGGACGCACTACCACTTGAGTGATTTCAGCTTACATTTGCACCAATTCAGATATTTTGGCAAACATAAATGATGATTGCACTATATTGGAATACCACAAAAGCCAACTGTGACATTTTCCCCCCATTATGGTGCAGTCTGGTTATATTTGGTGATATTCCATCAGTACCGCCAACTTGGTAAAATATAACCAAGCTACGGCCATAGTTGGTGATATGCCATCCATTAGGTTGCATTAGTACCGCCAACTTGGTAAAATATAACCATGGTAAAAGTACGGCCATAGTTGGTGATATTGTATCCATTAGGTTGCATTAGTACCGCCAACTGTTGGTAGAATATAACCATGGTAAAGCTACGGCCATAGTTGGTGATATTCCATCCATTAGGTTGCATTAGTACCGCCAACTGTTGGTAAAATATAACCATGGTAAAAGAACGGCAATAGTTGGTGATATTGTATCCATTAGGTTGCATTAGTACCGCCAACTTGGTAAAATATAACCATGGTAAAAGTACGGCAATAGTTGGTGATATTGTATCCATTAGGTTGCATTAGTACCGCCAACTGTTGGTAGAATATAACCATGGTAAAAGTACGGCAATAGTTGGTGATATTGTATCCATTAGGTTGCATTAGTACCGCCAACTGTTGGTAAAATATAACCATGGTAAAAGTACGGCAATAGTTGGTGATATTGTATCCATTAGGTTGCATTAGTACTGCCAACTGTTGGTAAAATATAACCATGGTAAAAGTACGGCAATAGTTGGTGATATTGTATCCATTAGGTTGCATTAGTACTGCCAACTGTTGGTAAAATATAACCATGGTAAAAGTACGGCAATAGTTGGTGATATTGTATCCATTAGGTTGCATTAGTACCGCCAACTGTTGGTAAAATATAACCATGGTAAAAGTACGGCAATAGTTGGTGATATTGTATCCATTAGGTTGCATTAGTACTGCCAACTGTTGGTAAAATATAACCATGGTAAAAGTACGGCAATAGTTGGTGATATTGTATCCATTAGGTTGCATTAGTACCGCCAACTTGGTAAAATATAACCATGGTAAAAGTACGGCAATAGTTGGTGATATTGTATCCATTAGGTTGCATTAGTACCGCCAACTGTTGGTAGAATATAACCATGGTAAAAGTACGGCAATACTTGGTGATATTGTATCCATTAGGTTGCATTAGTACCGCCAACTTGGTAAAATATAACCATGGTAAAAGTACGGCAATAGTTGGTGATATTGTATCCATTAGGTTGCATTAGTACCGCCAACTTGGTAAAATATAACCATGGTAAAAGTACGGCAATAGTTGGTGATATTGTATCCATTAGGTTGCATTAGTACCGCCAACTTGGTAAAATATAACCATGGTAAAAGTACGGCAATAGTTGGTGATATTGTATCCATTAGGTTGCATCAGTACCGCCAACTGTTGGTAGACTATAACCATGGTAAAGCTACGGCCATAGTTGGTGATATTCCATCCATTAGGTTGCATTAGTACCGCCAACTGTTGGTAGAATATAAACATGGTAAAGCTACGGCCATAGTTGGTAATATTGTATCTGTTAGGTTGCCACAGAATGCTTTGTTTTTGAGCCCGTTGTAGAGAAGTCAACTGATAAGACCTTAAAACAAGATTCTGTGAATGCCATTGTATTGTTTGTGTATGCGTAGTTTTCTCTTGAATTGCCTTAGAGCATTATACAGAGTTATTTTTGTATTCGCTATATATATTACAATATTTAGCGTTCTCAAGAGATTTTATCCACAAGATTTGAGTAGATTCATCATGTGTTGTGTGGTAACAAGGTTCAAGTATTATCATTTGGAAGTATGTTACTTAAACCCTGTAATATTTGAGGTTAGAAATAATGCTTTTATTATGCAGGTTGGCAGTACTGCTTTCTAGTGCAATGTCGTCTGCAGTTTAGTGTAATGTTGGCCACACTGAATTGTTGGGAACTGACAATAAGCTATTTCCCCTATAACAGACAAAACTGGAATCTTTGCAAGCTTGGAGTAACAGTACCCCAGATAAAACAATCAGCTGCAATGGTACACAATTATATTTCCCTGGCAGCTGCTACTGAAAACAGAACCTCAACGTTAGCTATCTCACATCACTACATCTGAATATGCAGCTGGCAACAAAGATGACTATGAGCATGGCAGAATAAAGAAGCAATTCTAGAACCTGTTCACATGCCAGACTTGTTAACAAAAAGGTTTCAAGCAAAAATGTATTTTTCAGAGAATCTGCTGGCACTTCACCTGTAAAAGCATCACAGATGTACAGAGGAGTGAATAGATAGTTTTTAAGTAGATATGTGTTGTGTAAATTGAAAAATATGTCAATATTTAGAAACATATTTTGCTCCAACTTACTTTAATAATATTTAACAAAGGACTAGTTCCAGAGAGGATCCTCTCGTCATTCAGCTGTTTGGCTCAGCCATAGCTCACCAGTTTTGCTCATGCAATCATAACAACAGCCAAGATATCAAGCTTTTAAAACCAGCAAAAAATTACTGGGAGTTAACAGTGTGGGAAAATATTTATATCATAGAGATAGAGATCACCTGGTGAGTTTCAACAACCATGTCTTACGACTAGCCAATAGGAAGAGCAGCATACCAGGCAGTGAGAGGGCAGTTACTAGATGTTGAACCACTCAATCGACAGCTCAATGATGGAGAGAACCCTCTCCGAAACTAGTCTTATGATTAACATAATTACAAGTAAGTTGGAGCAGAATGTGTTTTTAAATATTGGCATATTTTTTCAATATATTAATATGCTCCACTGTTTTAAACATTTGATTACCATCAGTTTTACGTGTTCTGTGTTGTCAGAGACAGTTTTAGACATTTACATATTGTAGGTCTGCACGGGCTTGGACCAAGCCCTTGGGCCTAGGTCTAGCCTGGCCCGTGGGCCTAATTTGAAAAATGTTTGTCGGGCTTGGGCTGGGCCTGGGCTTGAAAATTAAGAGATACAAAACAATGTGTTATATTTTTTCTTTCACCGATGCCGCAATTCTGAGAATAGCACAATTATCATGGCATTTGTTTACTAGGAATTATGTATAATTATTCTGCTGAAACATTTCAAATAATAATAATAAAATTACACAATCGGGCTGGGCTCGGGTCCAAGTACTATTAACCCCTGCTCAGGCTTGGTTGAGGCCATGACGAACCTAAGAATGTCAGCCCATGCAGGCCTCTATTACATATACCCTGGCTGCTGTAAGTTTGCACACTCACAGAATAACAGATGAAAAGTGCCATCCGTAAAACTTCCTGAGATAATGGATGAAAAGTGCTGCTGGAAAAGATACACAGTAATAGTGCAAAATCCTGGTCAAAGACCTTCACAAAATTATGTGGCTGGACAAAACATGGGTCAATGCAGAGACACTGTAACAAAATACCTGCATTTACCTTCAGTTATTAGTAATAACAAAGTATCTAAAGTAAGAACAAATTAGAAACTAAAAGCTTCACTTATCTTAGTAATATTGCAAGTTTTTATGCTATAGGTATAGCTTTGAGAATGAATTGGAGTCAACTTGAAACGTGTCAGCTGCATAAAAGCTTGCAATATTACTAAGATAAGTGAAGCTTTTGGTTTCTAATTTGTTCTTACTTTAGATTCTTGTTGCTTCACTGTTAATAGCTTCATTTTCCTTATGTAATAACAAAGTAGTTTATTGTCCTTATACATTCCTAGCTTACATGGATTTTTATGTGGTTTTGTGACGTAATATAAAGCTACGTCGTCTGCTACTGTGTATTAACAAGTTTGACAGAATAGCCAACTTGAGCTGTCAAGTGCAAACTTACAGCGGCCAGAATATAGTAGGTAGATAAAGTACTATATTCCATTAATGACTTGAAGCTTTCCCGGCGTTGATTATTGATGATAGTTTCTTGGGCTAACAGCCAGGTCAGATTAGGGTAATAGGGTAACTGACCTGGCTGTTAGCCCGAGAAACTATCATTACTATATTCCAACTAAAAGTTTTCTAACAAAATTTCACTGGAAATACATGTTTTGAGATACCCTAAATCCAAAAATCTGATATGCTGCACTCACATGACTTTCTCTACTCACTGTTGTACAATCTATTCTTCCTCTATTTACTTCATATTAAAAACATAAACATTTGTACACATTACCTTATTAATTTTCTTGTAGATACAGGAGGAATACAGTAAACTTTATACGATAGTCAAATGTTTAAGATGTGGTCACTTTACATGGCCCAGAGGAAAAAAAGAATGACTTGCCATTTTAGAAAAGTATAAATATTGGAAAATTCAAACAAATAAAATGAATGCCATGCTGCATAAAAAAATTATTAACTTATTTAAATTGTATGCTTTAGGAAATACACAATCTTTTTTTTTTCTAATATTTTGTGCATCTCTTACAGGTTAGCAGTTATATAACAGTATTCAGAATAAAGAGAACTTCAGACTATTCTCAGAAAGTTCAATGTATACATTTCATTTGCTACCTGTCAAAATATCTTAAATGTATGGCACTTAAATAAAAATGGTAAAGCCATTTCTGGGACAATCAAACTGTTTTAAAAATGTTCCATGTAAAGTGTACTTTGAGCAAAGCAGTTTTGTCTTGCATACTTGGTGAAGATATGGAACCCTTCCCGGGCGAAATGCGCATATATTCGCGACACATGGTTACGCGTCAGTTTTGCACAAATTCTTTTTATACATTCGCATAAGCTTTCGTAGCTGGCCTTTACTTTACATAAATGGTCAACAGATGTCGTTAGATGAATTTAAGCACGTGTCTGTGCTTAGGTTTGTGTTTTGTTAGTCGCTACAAAATAACACGTCCTGAGCGGGTAATTTTCTGTGTTGTTTTTCATTATTTTGCTCGTTTTGGTTTGATTTGGAGCATGACGCGTAAGAGACTGTATGGGAGGATGAAATAGGGGCTTGTATAGAATCTGTGCTCAATGAAACAGATGAAAGTGACTTTAGTGCGTGGGAAAGTGATGAAAACAAAAGTCCTGCAAGTTCGCGCAACAGTGACCTATGTAGCAGCAGGTGTTAGGAAAGAAACTATATATTTTTGTGAAACATGTGATCTGAAGCCCTATTTACATTCCGATAACTGCTTGGGAGCATACCATACACAAAAAGACTTCAGTGTCACCCAGTGCACTCTGCCCTGTAGATATGGCAAAGTTTCAGTTGTTTTGGTACATATGCCACTTTTCATTTAAATAAGTGTAGCCTCAAAAGAAAATACCTCTAATAAAAAGCAATTTTATGACTTAATGAACATTTATGTGCTTGGTTATACGTTTTCAACAATTTAGTACACAAAATAGTATCATATGTGCCTTATTTTGAATAATATTCATGTTTTAAAATACTAGGAAAATAAACACGCCCAGGAAGGGTTAATACCAACTTTTGTATTTAATTGACTTTTCGTTTTGGAGCCTCTCTCTCTCTCACACACGCATGCGCATGCGCATGCGCATGCACACACACACACACCTTTTTATAAAATTCTTTTTATTTTGGGGACCCTCCTGTGGCAGTATTCAGGGACGCTCAAAACATATATTCCCAATGAAATCTCAATATTGAAGTTTTACTTCTATTTACTATACAGAATAATAAAATAAAATGGAGGTCAGTATGTGTCTGTGAACAGTATTAAGCTCAAGTTGAATAGTCGGTTAAATACCAAAGTTAGCGAGAGGCAGAATCAGGACTGAAAAATTCAATACCACAGCCGGGATTTGAACCATGGATCTTCTGCTTCACACATGGCAGCTCTAACCACTGAGCTACTGTGACAACTTGCCAGTGTGACATTAAATTCTTCAGCCAATTTGTATTTTCCCGATAGACCACAAAAGGAATCTCACATCAGAGATAATAACCCAAGGGCATAAGTACTTTATGCCCCGGGATTAAATAACTTTTAGATGGTAATTATTATTTTATATCAATCTCTCAAAAGTTGCTCACACATAGCTCGTGTGTTTAAAACCATCTATAAATAACAATAACCAAAGTTGGTATTCATATTCAGTGTCTTCTAAGGATGTAATGCAAGAAAGTGCCCTCACCCTTAATAGTCCCTAAAGTCTGTCCAGTGAGCAAGCACTGCACCAGTGGTGGTTGGCAATAAAGGACTGTAAGATGGCGCCCTCCCAATAAATAAAAATGAAAAAGAAAAGGTAACATTACATCAAAAGGATTACTTCAAATCCCCTTGACATCAGACGTCATGCTAAAATATATTTCTACACTTGGTAATTATTATTTATTTATGCCAACAAACTTACTGTTGGTGTTTTTAAACACACAAGCCGTGTGTGGGCAAAGTTTAAGAGGTAGAACCGGAACTTAAAAATTCAATGCCACAACTGGGATTTGAACTGTGGTTCAAATCCCAGTTGTGGCATTGAATTTTTAAGTTCCGGTTCTACCTCTTATATTTCTACACTTCCTGTTTCTGTTTATCCCATTTTGTTTCATTTAACATGTTTTGACACCGCTAATACATGGAACGGTGCCAATGTTTTCATTACAGGTGCAATTTCGGACTGCACCTCACCTGTCCAGGGGTCTTCACATTTTAGTGATACTGCAAGCTTTACAGAGGTGTGGGGATGGCTTTGACTTTAGGCGAGGGGCGTGGAGACATAAGATAATCCAGGCAGTCTCCGGGTGATGGGGGAAAGCACCTGCGATAACTTTTCTCTGAGCTGTCTGAAACAAATGAATGTCACATGATCTTTGCTAACAGTGCTGCCATTTGCATACAGTACATACTCCCTCCTCTTAAATTGAATTTTGTAGTTTAAATTTATTTTAAATAAAGTTTAGTTGTTGTAACTATACCATTTAAGGTACAGTGTTGCATATTTCCAAGAAACTACATTAATGCTATGTTCACGTTGGTAATTCTGCTTGCATGACACATTGAATAGGTACTACATAATAATGTAATTTGCTGTGTTTGGAAATAGTTGTAACGGTTAAACAAATGCAGTTTTAGCAGTGCCTTCAAGTACTGACATGGCGTGAACCTTCGTGGGGACTTGGGTCACCAAGGGCTAGGGAGTCTTTATTTTTCCAACATTTCCATTTCTCTAATTTCTCTATAACCTCTTAACCCCTTACATGCTGACCTGTCATAGCACGTAATATGTCCTCTGATTGGTAATCAGAGGATATGGTCGGTGAATTTATTTTGATAACTCTCCAGGTCAGGTCGGTGAGACCCGTAAACTGATAGGTGTGCTCTTCCAGACATTCTGGGGGTTGTGAGAGAGCAATGTCACCGCCAAAACATAAATATATGGTGCTCTCTAAAAAGTGGTTACTATTACTGCTATTGTCCTCTTTAATAATGTGAAAACTATTGGAGAGCAAGAGGATTAATGACTTCACTGTCAAAAATCCAGCATTAGCTAACAACTTTATATGGTTTGTTAACTTTTTAAATATTTTCTGATGAAATTCATATAAAGTGTGCTGATCCTGAGAGTATATTATGCTACCCTCCCAAATTTACGAGTCACCAGCCGCCACTACACTGCATAACCCCTAGGTCATGATGAGTATTCACCTTGCCAATCAGAGAAAACATCATCAGAACAAGTGTTTCTTCTGTTGCTTGTAAATATGTGTATTCTAAGTTCTTGGTTCTTGTGAACCAACATATGAATGCATCTGTGTTATATCAGACAATGTCCAACATTCCCTTCTCGCTCTGTCTCTGTCGCTCATCTGCCTGTTGTCTGAGGTAGCGCAGTCCTGCAGTGATGGAGTTCTCCAACTCTGACCCTTTCATAGCCCCAAATGGTTTCCTACTGTGTCTTGCAGTAGTGTACGTCGCTGGTGGGGCTATTTCCACCCCCTGCTGTCTTCTAACTGGTTCGTCTTCCACTTCATTCACAATATTGGTGTAAGGCCCTTGTGTTTCTTTCCTCAGTCGTTTGGAGGTGAAGTACAATGAACGGTTTGTTTCTTGCTCAGGAGTAGGATTATAATCTGATTGGTATGACGATGGAGGAGCAAAATCTTGAAGACGTTCTTGTCGCTTCTTTGTTACCCATTCTTCCTGGGATAACACTGAAACAAACAGCAACAGACTTTCATTTACACTGAAATTGTTTGTTGTAATTTGAGAATTAATAAAATTGTTTAAATTATATTTTTGTTAGTGTTTGAATTAAGCTAATGTAAGTTATACCAGAAAGAATTGATAAATTATTTTTACTATAGTACTGTGATACAGGGGATATTGTGCAATGTTATTGTGGGGTAGCAATGGGAAATGTAAACAAAATAAGGCATGATAACCACTGTTCCCACACAACTACATCCTTCTGGATGTTTTGACATCCTCAACATTCTGAAAAGTTCCTACAGCTACATAAGAAAGCACTCTTGCAGGTCTGACTACATATTCACAAATAGACACAAATGCAGCCAACACTGTATGAGAGAACATTTTCCTCCAGAACCATGGGACATACCACCTGTTGAGATCACACCATGAATCAGAAACAGCTGATGATGGTAAGTGAAGCAAACAGACTCCTAATACTTAACTACTATATCTCACTTTCACTCTTACAAAGCTTCCCTAAATTAATTAATGATTGGTTATTCTTAAGAAGTAACAATTGTTCATAAATGTTAGAAATCAATTGAGAATAAAAATTCACAACTTTGTTAATAAGCAAACTTGTTATATAACAGGTAGAACTGGAACTTAAAAATTCAATGCCACAACTGGGATTTGAACCACAGACCTTCCGCTGTTATATAACAGTTTATCAGTCAAGATATGTATAGGGTTATCGAGCGCTCCACAGTCTCGTATAACCAAAATTCTCCTAGACATGGGAATTCTGGTGGTAGCACTGGCTGCTGTAAGCATATGTTTATTTATAACGTTCCATGAAAGGTAACGTAGGTATCAAGGCATGGCACACTGCGGAGAAACTTGTTGATAATCTTTATCTACATTGTGTAAACATTTCAGTCCCCTACCTTACATAGTTTATGAGCTAAAGATGTATTATGAAGCTTAAATTAGAATTTTAGAAAGTAAACAGTCAATTTAAAGGGATAACGGATGTAATGAAATAAGTAGTTATAATTACTTGATTTATAGAGAAGATAGGGCAGTAGAGAGAAAATATAAAAGTAAAGGAATACATTGTATAAAGTTTATATGTATAAAATTATCTTATATAGGAAATTGGTTTCATGTTGAAAGTGAAAAAATGTCGTTAGGTAATTAGCAAAACATGGGCGACTGGTTCATTAGAAGTCAGGTACAAATTTGCGGAATTGGAGAGGCTGGGAGCTTCCAGGTAGAGCTGGTGAAGGGAAAGGGAGATGATACAGCTTCTAATCTATGGATTTCTAGGAATTAGGAAAGGCAAGAAAGGCTCATTCACTAGCTAGCAGGTAAAAAAGGTGATGGGTTGCATCTATGGTTAGCATTTTAGCTAGACACGCTCTCGGCGACAGGCCTAGTGGCCAGAAGCAGTTGTGTCTCTTGCTGTGTGCTTCTGCAAGCTTGTGGGGTAACATAGTTGTGTTCCCACATATATTCACCAGTCTACGAGTTAAATTCAGTTATTAGACTACATCAGTTGGCAATTTCTCAGCAACTTAAGGATTCATTAAACCTTATATATACTACGAGTGAGTCAGTGAGTGTGTTGGGTTTAAGGGCCTGTTGACAACTTGGTCATTAGGGCCTATATATACTACGAGCTTGTGTTGTCTTTAATCCTTAAACACTACTGCATACCCGAGTAAAGAATCTCACTGCTCGAGCTAGACCACAGATATTGTGGATTTAATATCTGCTGGCACCCAGAATACTATATTGTCGCGAAGCAGTAAGCATTGTCAAGCAGAGAGGTACATTGCTGCAAAATCAACCGTGATGCAGGAAAGTTGCATCAATTAGTAGTAGTAATATCAACAATAATAATAGTAAGAAGAAGAATTCTGCATTGCTACATCCCTAAGGCTGCCAACCCTACTGCTGGCCTATATCCACGCACCCTTACTCAGTTGGACAAGATGAAGTTACCAGCTGCAATATTGGCTTTCTTGGCCAGGACTGCTGCCTATCGCAGCTCCTAGTGTGGTGGAACCACAGCTTCATTACACTCACCTTGTCTCTCTGCTACTCCCTCCTTGCCAATATCCCAGGGCCTCACAGGGGGCGGCTTCCTCACAACTTCTACTGCTTCCTCCTTCTTCTCTTCTTGCTTTGATTCTGTGCTATCATTCACTTCATCTGTTTGCTCTTCTGTAAATAAAATCATGTTTTTTCATTAGTAATTATCTGTTTTCACAAAATGTATATGAGGTTAAGCCAGAATATTGCCAAGTATATTCACAAGAGAGGTGGCACCACAGTTGAGTGGTTAGAGTGCTCGCCTACCACCGAGGTGGCCAACGTTCAATTGTTGTACTGTTTAACGCACACTTTTACTACTATGGCACCGCAGGCGGTGACACTGATGATACACTAACTGAAGATGGAGCACCGGTGGAATGAGATAGCGGGGGAAACTGGAGAACCCCGAGAAAACCCGCACTGATGCCACTTCGTCCACCACGGATACCACATGCGGGTCCTTGGGATCGAACCTGGGCCGCCTAGCTGGTAGGCGAGCGCGCTAACCACTCGGAAACAGTGCCGCCCGCCAACGTTCAATCCCAGGGACCTGCATGTGGTGTTCATGGTGGACGAAGCAGTGTCTGAGCAGGTTTTTTTCCACGTGTTTCGGTTTCCCCCGCCACTTATTCCACCAATTGCTCCATTATCGGCTTTCCAATCATCAATTTTGCCTGCCTTTCATATCATCCTCTTCCTCACTATCATACCTGGTGCTTGGCTGACCACCTGCTTCCAGATCTTCACACTGTCCGGTCCAGAGCTTCCTGTACCTGTATGTGGTACTTACCATGTTCACTGTCAGAGTCAATGTACAGACACAGCCTAGTCCTCTTCCTGTACCTGTATGTGATACTTACCATGTTCACTGTCAGAGTCAATGTACAGACACAGCCTAGTCCTCTTCCTGTACCTGTATGTGGTACTTACCATGTTCACTGTCAGAGTCAATGTACAGACACAGCCTAGTCCTCTTCCTGTACCTGTATGTGGTACTTACCATGTTCACTGTTAGAGTCAATGTACAGACACAGCCTAGTCCTCTTCCTGTACCTGTATGTGGTACTTACCATGTTCACTGTCAGAGTCAATGTACAGACACAGCCTAGTCCTCTTCCTGTACCTGTATGTGGTACTTACCATGTTCACTGTCAGAGTCAATGTACAGACACAGCCTAGTCCTCTTCCTGTACCTGTATGTGATACTTACCATGTTCACTGTCAGAGTCAATGTGCAGACACAGCCTAGTCCTCTTCCTGTACCTGTATGTGATACTTACCATGTTCACTGTTAGAGTCAATGTACAGACACAGCCTAGTCCTCTTCCTGTACCTGTATGTGATACTTACCATGTTCACTGTCAGAGTCAATGTGCAGACACAGCCTAGTCCTCTTCCTGTACCTGTATGTGATACTTACCATGTTCACTGTCAGAGTCAATGTACAGACACAGCCTAGTCCTCTTCCTGTACCTGTATGTGATACTTACCATGTTCACTGTCACAGTCAATGTACAGACACAGCCTAGTCCTCTTTCTGCACCTGTATGTGATACTTACCATGTTCACTGTTAGAGTCAATGTGCAGACACAGCCTAGTCCTCTTCCTGTACCTGTATGTGATACTTACCATGTTCACTGTCAGAGTCAATGTGCAGACACAGCCTAGCCCTCTTCCTGTACCTGTATGTGATACTTACCATGTTCACTGTTAGAGTCAATGTGCAGACACAGCCTAGTCCTCTTCCTGCACCTGTATGTGGTACTTACCATGTTCACTGTCAGAGTCAATGTACAGACACAGCCTAGTCCTCTTCCTGCAGCTGTATGTGATACTTACCATGTTCACTGTTAGAGTCAATGTGCAGACACAGCCTAGTCCTCTTCCTGTACCTGTATGTGATACTTACCATGTTCACTGTCAGAGTCAATGTGCAGACACAGCCTAGTCTTCTTCCTGTACCTGTATGTGATACTTACCATGTTCACTGTCAGAGTCAATGTACAGACACAGCCTAGTCCTCTTCCTGTACCTGTATGTGATACTTACCATGTTCACTGTCAGAGTCAATGTACAGACACAGCCTAGTCCTCTTCCTGTACCTGTATGTGATACTTACCATGTTCACTGTCAGAGTCAGGGGACAGACACAGCCTAGTCCTCTTTCTGCACCTGTATGTGATACTTACCATGTTCACTGTCAGAGTCAATGTACAGACACAGCCTAGTCCTCTTCCTGCACCTGTATGTGATACTTACCATGTTCACTGTCAGAGTCAATGTACAGACACAGCCTAGTCCTCTTCCTGTACCTGTATGTGATACTTACCATGTTCACTGTCAGAGTCAATGTACAGACACAACCTAGTCCTCTTCCTGTACCTGTATGTGATACTTAGCATGTTCACTGTCAGAGTCAATGTACAGACACAGCCTAGTCCTCTTCCTGTACCTGTATGTGATACTTACCATGTTCACTGTCAGAGTCAATGTACAGACACAGCCTAGTCCTCTTCCTGTACCTGTATGTGATACTTAGCATGTTCACTGTCAGAGTCAATGTACAGACACAGCCTAGTCCTCTTCCTGTACCTGTATGTGATACTTACCATGTTCACTGTCAGAGTCAATGTACAGACACAGCCTAGTCCTCTTCCTGCACCTGTATGTGATACTTACCATGTTCACTGTCAGAGTCAATGTACAGACACAGCCTAGTCCTCTTCCTGTACCTGTATGTGGTACTTACCATGTTCACTGTCAGAGTCAATGTACAGACACAACCTAGTCCTCTTCCTGTACCTGTATGTGGTACTTACCATGTTCACTGTCAGAGTCAATGTGCAGACACAACCTAGTCCTCTTCCTGTACCTGTATGTGGTACTTACCATGTTCACTGTCAGAGTCAATGTGCAGACACAACCTAGTCCTCTTCCTGTACCTGTATGTGGTACTTACCATGCTCACTGTTAGAGTCAATGTACAGACCCAGCCTAGTCCTCTTCCTGTACCTGTATGTGATACTTACCATGTTCACTGTCAGAGTCAATGTACAGACACAGCCTAGTCCTCTTCCTGTACCTGTATGTGATACTTACCATGTTCACTGTCACAGTCAATGTGCAGACACAGCCTAGTCCTCTTCCTGTACCTGTATGTGATACTTACCATGTTCACTGTCAGAGTCAATGTGCAGACACAGCCTAGTCCTCTTCCTGTACCTGTATGTGATACTTACCATGCTCACTGTCAGAGTCAATGTACAGACACAGCCTAGTCCTCTTCCTGCACCTGTATGTGATACTTACCATGTTCACTGTCAGAGTCAGGGGACAGACACAGCCTAGTCCTCTTCCTGTACCTGTATGTGATACTTACCATGTTCACTGTCAGAGTCAGGGGACAGACACAGCCTAGTCCTCTTCCTGTACCTGTATGTGATACTTACCATGCTCACTGTCAGAGTCAGGGGACAGACACAACCTAGTCCTCTTCCTGTACCTGTATGTGATACTTACCATGCTCACTGTCAGAGTCGGGGGGCAGACCCAACCTAGCCCTCTTCCTGCACCTGTATGTGGTACTTACCATGCTCACTGTCAGAGTCGGGGGGCAGACCCAACCTAGCCCTCTTCCTGCACCTGTATGGTATTTACCATGCTCACTGTCAGAATCGGGGGGCAGACACAGCCTAGCCCTCTTCCTGCACCTGTATGTGGTACTTACCATGTTCACTGTCAGAGTCGGGGGGCAGACCCAGCCTAGCCCTCTTCCTGCACCTGTATGTGGTACTTACCATGCTCACTGTCAGAGTCGGGGGGCAGACCCAACCTAGCCCTCTTCCTACGCCGCGCTGCCCTGAGTCTCGCCTGCAGGAGCTGCTCGCGTCTGTCACGGACAGCCCTAGCTGCCTCCTGTTGTCTGGCAGTCTCCTCTCTCAGTTTGGAGAGAGCCTCTTGTTGAGTCTTGCGCTGTGTCTCGTCCTGAGAGAAGCTGTAGTACCCCACTCCGTGACTCCGCGCCTCTGTAACAGTGAGTGAGTGAGTCAGTCACACCATGACCACGGTGCTGGTCGCGTGCATGCTGCTGCAGCTGCTTCTTACTCAAGGTACGTACCATGCGGTCAGTGTGTGTTAGGAAAACCTTCGCGTGTCTGTCAACAGCTCAAGTCGGATAAATGTAACCATCTTCCTAGGATGCGACACCAAGCTTCCCCAACCCGAACTATATGTAAAACATGTTTGAAAATGTTGACCTTGTCAGAAAGCGTTCGAATGCTTTTCATTAAAATGTCACACGTTAGTATTTTTCTGTGAAATAGTCTGTCAAGTTCTCTTCATATTATATTGTCTGGTGTACGTTAAGCGATACAGGAACACTTACATGTGACTTGTTGCGCTCACAGTACTTTCTCTACTCACTCTTGTAGTAACCATTCTTACACACACTTATTCTTCTATCTACTTCATGTTAATACAGATAAACATTAGAATATCTTATTGTTTTTTCTTGTAGGTGTAAGGGAAGCATGGGAATACGCTAGATCTAAAAATTCCGCTCTCTTTGCACCAGCAAGAGATAAAAAGTTAATAACGACCTCCCATTGGACATAAATTGTGTGTTTTAACGAGATCTACATTTTTGTGCAGTAAGATTTGGTCTATCTCTTATGGCTTATCAGCTATAGAAAAGTCATTCAGAGTAAATAGGACTACATGGGCTTTAGCCATAAAACTCAAAATATCCACTTCATTTGCCATAAAAATATCATAAAATGACATTTTAGTTAAAAACGTTTAAGAGATATGTTTGAGAAAATTAAAATGTTTGAAAAAATTTCCATGTAAAGGGTAGTTTAGGGTGGAGGAATTTTCTTCAAAATGTTTGTGTCCCATCCTTGAAAGATATGAAACTTAAATACCAACTTTCGTTTTTAACCGACTTTTCGTTTTCGAGTTATGCTGTCCACAGCCTGACTAATAGACACAAACAGAGCTTTTTCTAAAAAGTATTTTTTTTAATTCATGGAACCTGAAAACAAGTATTTCGAATGGAATTTCAGTATCGAATTTTTTAGTAGAATATAATACTGTATCTAAGTAGTAGATAAAGTAAAAATGTAAGTGTGTTTAAAACACGCTTAAAGTGTTGTCTATATTCAGTTGTTTCTGGCCAACATACATAATATAACGTTCAGTTGTTATATATCTGACTATCACTATTCACTTTCTATCGAAACGAAATGTATAATGTAGTCATTTCTGTAAAGATTTATCATCTCAAATAAAATGAAGTAGATAAGAATATCTAAACTCTTCTACGAATAATTTGTATACCTACCTAGCAATAAACACAGACGGTAGAGAAAGCCATGTGAATGTGACAAACGTGCAATGATACCTACATATGTTATACATGTGCATATCTGGGCAAAGAGCGCGCCACTTTCATAAACAATAGTGTCGTCAGTTATTTCATTTAGCTTAATTACTACGTTTCCACGGGGAAATGAAATTCATTTCAGGCCAATCCCATTCTCAATACGATCTGAGTTTCCAGGTTGAATTCAATTCGGAATGAGATCGATTTGGATACTCAAGGCTCAAATATAAATAATTCAAACTTTTATGTTGGACACTAGTTTATGTTGGCGAACCTGTAAAATGTTTTCTGTGTATTTTAGGTATGTTTTGAGGTTAGTGAAAGTGTTGGAGAACAATATATTGTGAGATTATAGGCTTTGTTGTGTTTTATACATCACTTTCACTAAGAAAACAAAATGACAATCGTACAGCGTGCTGCAGTACAAGTTAGCATCTTTGGCGGATTCAAATCGATTTGAATACGGTAGGTGTTTGCACGTAACACAATTTCATTCCGTGGAGTATTCGATCCGGAATGAGAACTTCATGAAAACGTAGTAACTAATGTGGTATGGTGTCTGCAGGTCCCCAGTTCCAATCTTGGTTATGGTCAAGTGTCCAGATGAACTGAAGGACAAGCTCTACGGACACCGGGCTCATGCGAGGAGGATAATAATAACAACAACAATAGAAGTAGTAGTTGTTGCATGTATGGAGGACGACACATTCAATTGCATATGAAATGTACCTACACACGTCGGTGTAAGACAGTTTCCACTCATGAATGTGTAATGTGGAGTTCTTCCATTGTTATAAACAGCAACGGGAAAAGAAGACATTGAATGGATCGTATAAGTAGAAGCGGTTCGGAACATTAATGTGATTGTACCTACAGTCATACATCTCCGGTTGTAGGTATCAGCTCCAAATACTGCACATTTGTTTCGGTGGTTCAGTTCCGAACATGTGTTTAGCTAGATACCTACCTATCCGTGTTCAACTGTTTCTGGGATAGCAGATGCATTATTTCAGGCTGAGAAAGAGATACAAAATGGGCTGCTGCATAACAAACACTGCCTCTCGGTTAGGGTGGGTTACGCACCGAGGTTTTCCCTCATCTCAGTCTGCGTTACTCATTCTTGTAGGTACAAAATCCACCTTCCTCTGCCTACGTCATCAACATTTGCACAAATTATCCTATTACTAATGTTATTGTACGTACAACACAAATATGAGAACACAGTAGCTTTAAGTGATAGTTAAATGTGATGACTTCCAAATTTCATTATTTTTGTATCTCCAGGAAATAAAAAAAATAACTTCCCATTGGAGTAAACAATAAGTACTGGAAAATATAAAGAAATAATAAGGAATATCTCCACAAAATAAATAACAAACCTACATTTTTACTTTCTCTACTGTAAAGTAGAGGAAGTATTATATTCCACCCAAATATTCGATGTCGAAACTTCACCGGAAATATGTTTTGAGGTCTCCTGAACCCCCCAAAAAAAGTATTTTTAGAAAAAACTCCGTGTGTGTGTGTGTGTGTGTGTGTGTGTGTGTGTGTGTGTGTGTGTGCGCGCGCGCGCGCAGCATAACTCAAAAACCAAAGTTGTTATTTAAGTTTAATGTCTTTCAAGGATGCGAAACGAAGATTTTGAAGAAAATAGCCCCACCCTAAACTACCCTTTACATGGAACATTTCTTTGAAAATTCTGATTTTGTTGTAAATGTTTCTAACGATTTTGATTAAAATATTACATGTTTAAGATATTTGTATGACAAATGAAATGTATATTTTGAATTTTCTGGTTATAGCCCATGTAGTCCTGTTTACTCTGGATGACTTTTGTTTAACTGATAAACCGTAAGAGATAGACCAAATCTTACTATACAAAAATGTACATGTTGCTAAAATACACAATTTATGTTTAAATACATTTTGTTTTGCAGAGTGAACCATTTTGGAGATATTCCTCACCTTTTGTGTCAGTTTCAGAAAATTTAAACTTTGATCAAATGCAACATTGTTGTTCATTTTTTTATATCTTAGCTGTCCAAAGAAACGAAATCTCAAAGCTTTAAAAGATTTGACTATCGCTCAAAGCCTACTGTGTTCTCATATTCCCCTTGTACCTACAAGAAAATAAACAATACGATAATTTATACAAATGTTTATGTGTATTAACATGAATGACATAAAAGAATACATGTTTGTAAGAGTAGTTTGTATAAGAGTGAGTAGAGAAAATCATAAGAGTGCAACACACAATATTTGTATATAAATTGAGGGACTCTGAAAAGGTAGCATTTTTTAGTGGAATGGAATAGTTGGTAATGAATTATTGTGCAGAAGATAAAGATGAATGCCAAGTGTCGTTGCCAACTTAGTCCACTTGGATATTTTTAGCCCGACAATACGTGCATTGTTGCAGACACCTGACTGTCTCTCTCCCTCTCTCGGAGCAGACAAGTCGGGACCTACTTCCCTCGCCCCTCGCGCCCTCCTGTCACAAAACCCATATATATCACTCAATCTATCTATGTATCTGTGTGCGCCAATGTGAGGGAGCGTCGACTCGACACTCCAGTGAAGAACCACAAAACAGCAGTGCCTGTAACAGGTTGTACAAAGGTTTTCACATTCTTTTTCGCTAACGTGCTTTGGTTTTTCTGGAATTAATAAACTCCCAGCAGTTAGCTCAAAATGTCAAAACGAAATACAATCCATACTTTCTATACTTTAATGATAAACCTTCCCTTGTGCTCTACGACCATATTACGTCATACGTCTCTGATACAAAAGTATTAATTATTTGTAATATTTTAATAGTAAAATATCATAAAAGATTGTAAATTCATTGTGACTGGTGGGGGGCGGGCGTACTGCAGGCTACAGCGCTGCCCACTGTGGTAGGTACACAGAACATCTGCCGGTCAGTAAACGCAATGAGCAATGGCCAGCACTATAGTCGCACAAATCATTACCTACCTCTTGTATTTGACAGCTACTTTCTGTTTTGCGACTTGATTGTCGCGTACTTTCTCCGATTTTCTCCAACAATTTGTTAATTATCATTTAAATATGTTAGTTTCGTCCAAAAATGAAGATGACTAGAAATCCTTTCCGGACTGTCATATTTTACAATTTTAATGGTCATCAACGCTTAAACGATGTGAAGATTGTTTAGAAATGCATTTAGCGAAGAAGTGTCATACCGAAGTATAAGAGGGTGGACGCCTGCACTTGGAGCAATGCTTCAATAGGTCGACACACTCCTGCGACATTGGACATGGCACATGTAATCCAGTAGACGTACCGTTACAACACTCCCCTGTGGGGACAGACAGGAAGTGATCCCGGGCGTGACATATACAAATAACTCACTGGAGCTCATGGAGATTGTTGGCCCCGCTGACCCCTGCAATTCCCCCACCCCTTTACATGCAACATGTTCAACTTTATGGGAATGTCCTCAGAAACCCTCTACAGTCTGGTCTGGTCTGGTCTGGGTGACTTGTACAACTGGTAAACACTAACACAACATACGTACATATGTACACGTATTCTTCAAATTAGCGCATGTCACACACTTACGTGTTACATACAACGTCTATGCAATGTTAGCATTAAAATACCTAATAAATAAAATAGTAAATTTGCTAAATGAAAATAATAATGTATCAGAGATCACAGATGTATGATGTTTCATTTCTTTCAACACCTATACAGGAAAATGGAAGCTAATGATGCAGCTATTGAAAATATGGATTGAACCTATTCAGTTTCACATTATCAGTCAAGTGCTGAGATTTATTAATTACATAAACATCGAAATATGTTTACGAAAAGGAATATAACAAGTTTTGTGGAAGGAGAAACGAAAAATGACTTAGTTTGACTACTGAAATCACATTAAAAAATAATATTGATAATGATGATAATGATAATAATAGTAATAATAATAGTAGTAGTAATAATAATAATAGTAATAATAATAATAATAATAATAATAATAATAATAATAATAATAATAATAATAATAATAACAATAATAGTAATAACAATAATAGTAATAACAATAATAATAATAACAATAATAGTAATAACAATAATAGTAATAATAATAATAATAATAATAATAATAATAATAATAATAATAATAATAACCATACAATTATTGGCATACTGTTCACGGCTGGTAGTTGTGCAGGTTCTCTTTGAGGTACATTGGAGAAAAGTATATTGTGGCGGTGATAACGTCGTTACTGTGTGTGTGTGTGTGTGTGTGTGTGTGTGTGTGTGTGTGTGTGTGTGTGTGTGTGTGTGTGTGTGTGTGTGTGTGTGTACGCGCGCGCTTATTTGTTTGAATTTTCCAATACTTACAGGTTTCTCAAATAGGAGATTGTTATTGTTTTTCTATCTCCTCAACATGCAAAAATAATGGCAAGTCAAAGCCATCATAAAGCGACCAGTTCTTAAAAGAGTTAACTATCGACCTTTTACTACTATGTACATTGAGAGAGTGTCAAAGGATGCATTTCCGGTGGAATACACTATTTCCCCTATTTACCCGCAAAGCGATCAGAAGAAAACTGGATGTTTGGATGAAGGTCTTGTCTACAACCTGTTTCAAAACGTTTACTATTACCTACTTCTTCAAGTGACTGGTGGCCAGATACTTGGTTTATTAGTGCTAAGTAGGTAATTAATTGTGGGTAGGACCTGACCTACAGCCCAGACTCAGACACAAGGTAACATTTTCACTGTTTTGTCACACCAGCGAAATGAAATTAATTACAAAAAGCGACACCACTATTGGCTTGTCTCCACCCCTCAAAGGCAACCATTCCATATCCTACTAATCCTTCTACCCTTTATCTGTGGTGTAATGTTGTGCTGTTCTGGTGGCTGCTCTCGGTCCGGAATTGGATCTTCTGGTAGCTGTGTAGTCCCTGTAGTGAGGTCTTTGTGCGGTGTGTGTAGAGGGATGGTGTGGTGGCGGGGAAGGGGTGCGTAATGAGCTGGCTGTTGTTCTGGAAGGTGAGGCTGCGCTGGAATAGCGCTCTTCTCTGCTGGTGATGGCGGTGATGATGGTGCTCGTGTGCCCATTTAGCAGCTTGCTGAGTTGCTTGTGGGTGGTGATGGTCCTGGTGGTGTTGATGTAATCTACTATCTTCTCCAGTTTGGTCTTCAGGAAGTTCTTGTCTGTGTCTGTGGCTTGTTGAGTGGCCGTACTGGCAGCAGCGCCGGCATGGCATGAGACGGGCGCCCCGGCTTTCCTCCACTCTGAGCACCTGTCCGAGGACTGGTAACCCATCGCGAAGGGCAGCGCGGAAGTGCGCCTCGTCCAGCAACACCAGTCTGACCAGTGGTAACTGCCCCCTAGCAGTGTGTATTCTCTCCACATGGATCGCAGATGCCCATAGTTGTTGAGCGGCGCTGAGGGACAGTGAGTCCGGGGTTTGCCTGTGAACTCCCCGGACTACTGCATTAAAGCGGTGTAGGGTGCTGCTGTGTTCCGTTTGTGTGGCTGTCGAGAGGTGTGTGGAAGTTCGTCGGTATGGTGATGGTGGTGGTGGAGAGTTATCTCCTGTCCTCTCTTCTTCTACGTCGCTGGTTCTAGAAGAAGCGCGGTTTGCGGCCAGGGTCCCCCCCCCCCCCGGGGGGGGCTTACCGGCATATGCTGTTTTCTTCTTGCTGCCCTTTCCCATGTTGAGACGAGTCTTCGTGTTATGTCGGTGACGGCTGTTAGCGTCCGTTACGTTTATTTATATGGGTGGGGATGGGCGGGACATTGTTGCGCTGGCTACGGTAGTGATTGGCCGGTTGTAGGTGGGGTTTTATTATAACTGTTGTGTGCGTCTGAAAGTTTATCTAAAACCGGTATCCATGTTTTATGTACACGTAGTATTTCTTCTTTGCGATTGAAGTTGTCTTTGTGTTTGTAGATTTCTATGGCTTCCCTTCGTAGTCGGGCATAGTAGTTAACTGGAGGATCATGTTACCCTGATGATGCCAAGCGCAGTACTTGGCGAAACGTTGGTATCTACCATGCTTTATAGACCACGGCCTATAAGCCCGGAAGAACTAAACATTTCGAATAAACAAGTACCTACTAAAGTTGTAGTACTGATTGACGTCATCAATCATGTAAGTGGATGCAATAAACATCAATACTAATACATTTTCATAAGTTTTATGCTGATACATTTATTGTTGTAGCATTTGGTTTATGATGTACGATAATTTTGAATTCAAATCTACAATTTTGAGTGGCAGGGACGATAATTTTTCTTTTAAACATTGGCAACCCTGCACAAGCGATGTAACAAAACACAACAACAAAGCCACTAATCTCACAATATAGGTAGGTATTCTTCTAAAACTTCACTAACCTCAAACTCGACCTAAAATACCCATAAAACATATTTTTACAGGTTCGCCAGCATAAACCAGTGATCTCCATAAAAGCTTGAATTATTTATCCTTGAACCTTGCGTATCCAAATCGATCTCATTCCGGATTGAATTCAACAAGGAAACGCGGATCGTAGTTAGTGTAGGTATGTTTGGAAGAAACATCGATATTTTCGCGGTTATTGCTACTGTCCACGACATTTTCCATCTACCTATTTGCTTAGTGCAGCTGCGATAGCAGATCTCCCACATGCGCCAGTTCCCGGCCGACATTACCACTACTACCAACCTACGTACTTATAATATCACATGGAAATAATGCTTGGACACAACATCTTCGGTAAATCTTGTTCTGCAACAAATCATTTCGAACGCTAAATATCGTAATATATTGTGTTGCGAACACAAAAATAACTAACTCTACCTGCATATAATGCTCTAAAACAATTCAGGACAAAACCACGCGCACACGAGCAATACAATGGCGTCCAGAGATTAATGCTGCGTCCTGTATCAAAATCTATCGGCTGGCTTCTGCGGCAACAAAATGGACATGGTTACAGTTGGCGGCGGTACTAATGCAACCAGACCATGCCATAGTGGGGGGAAATGTCACAGTTGTTGACATTTTCCTATGGAAGAGTTTTTTTACCTTTTACGGTTACAGACTTTCTAATTGATATCTTTAGTTTTGTTTACTGTAGGTAGGCAATATACGCCTTTTCCTTGCTCAAATGATCTTTTCTCCGCATTTACATTTCTGCGTAATCGATAAGTAACGAATGTAAATCTACTATCGTTTCTTTTATAGTGTTTAAAAAGGCAAAAGATGCGGCAAGGATGTTGAGATTGTCCAAATGGTCACCAAGGAGGTAATGCTTGTTAACAATAATTAAGAGTGACCTCAGGCAATGCGTAGGTTCATCAGCTCGCCGCTGCCTGCCGGCCAGCGCTTAATGACCACGAAGATGGCTGGCGGGATAAGGAACAATGAATCAGCCCACCATTGTTTCCAGTCACGGCTCATGCGCAGGTAACGTTACTTCTTCAATCATCACCTCTACACTCAACAAAATCAAATAGGTAACTAAGAGATTTAAAAATTTACGATTTTACCGTGTTCTTTGTTTTTCCCATTAACACATTTTAAAACCTTAAAGCAAAGACGCCTCTCTTCAGAAATCAGGATTTTATAATCTTGCAGTGCTTCATCTGATTCCACACACTTTTGTAAACAAAAATAAATCACGTGCTGTTGACCTTTAGAACATCCACATACTCACTTGTTAGTTTTCTTCTCATTCTCTATTTACTTTTGGAGGGTTTTGACCAACTTTTGTAGTAAACAGACATTTGTGCATCAATCGACAGTAAATAATGTGTAACTTGTAATGCTAGCAAAGTACGGCCAGTAACCTGCTTACCCGGCGCACTGCTGGAGCACGAGCGACTTCACACCGCCATATCGCTGAGTGACTGGTTCAATCTCCTTCTTTCTCTGATTACCCCCGCCTTATGTCTGTCTGTCGAGCGGGGAGCAGAGGAACCTCTGGAAGTCAGCCAAGCACCACGTATCATAGTGAGGAAGAGGATGATATGAAATGCGGGCGAAATGGATGATTGGAAGGATGATAATGGAGCAACTGGTGTAATGAATGGCGGGGGAAACCGGAGAAACCCGGGTCCCGCCTAGGTGGTAGGCGAGCGGTCTAACCACCCAGCCGCGGCGCCGCCATTATACTTCCAGACTCGGGGAAGGATGAGGAATAATCCTGTCCTACCCCCCTGCACGGCACGCAGGTGCTCTACCAACTGCGCTGCGGGGCAGCCCCAACTCGCTTTATCGTAGTTTATGTACACAAACCCCGTCACAGCGAATACTTCGTTTTAAAGCAGCAGGGGTTTTATTCGTCCGATAAATATTCGATACCAAAAATAGCACCATCGTTTTCTTCTTCAGGCTTTTCCATTTCACCATTTTCGCCTTCTTCGGTTTCACTGTCACTAAATCCTCCACCTTGGATTACAAAGCTTTCTATGACACTTTCAAACAGGCCTTCTTGTCCTTGAGCTTTATAACATGTTGACAGGCATTTTCCCACTTTTCCACGCTGTTGGCAAAGCTTCATCACATCATTGTGTTCTAAGCAGCTACCCACTGTTTTCTATCAGCCCAGATAAGCTGAGCCTGGTGAATAGGGCGCTAATCTAAGGACACTGTGTCCATCAATGGTCAACAAACTGTCAATCATGTAATTTTTTGAACTGGTTTATGAGCCATAATTAGGTTGTGAAGCTCCAACTTTGACAACCTTTCGTCAAATGGTATATTACTTGCTGCAAGCCAGTCAGTCCTTCATCTCACTTTTGGTTGAAGCCGATATTGGGGTCTTTTCCAACTGTACATTATCAATCACCAAAACGGATCTGGGAGGCAAATTAGGAATTAATCTTTCTGCTAGCCATTTTCTGTAATTTTCCCCATTCATTTCGTGGTGGCAACACCTGTTTTTTTGTTTTATTTATACAAATGCAGTTTTACCTCCTCCGTTCACGATGATTGCTCTTGGCCCTTCCTCACTCCAGCTGTTTGATCTTGTGGGTTTCATCCCCATTCCTTCTTCCCTATACAGCCTAACTGCCCGCAAGAATGAAACACGAAGCATTCGAAGGTCGTGCCTTTCCTGCAATATTAGTGTTTTTTCTTGTTTTCCGCCAATTGAATCCCATTTTCCTCAAAATTATTTTCAAACTTGTGCTACCTCCATTAAAATTTGTGGCCTCCCTAACCTTAGGTAGCAATTTATTGATGGTGGTAAGCGTTTTGATAAAATTGGAGGTATTTTATTTAATATAAGAATGCAAAAGACAATAACCTAACAATAGTAATCCAATAATAACCTAACCTTCAATAAACACACGCCAAAACACAGTCCAAGTTGAATTATAGAAACGAAACAGCACAGCGAATTCAAATACCATAAGCAGATGGCTGCAAGAGAGATGTGACTCGTAATACTGCTTCCACCGCTAGACTGAACTAGCTGTATTCACTGCGCATGCGCGAGAGTTGGGGGCTCACTAGCTGTCCAGATAACCACTGCGCACCCAAGCTTCACCGGCACAGAGCTATACCAGCACTGTGCCTCATGTATCAAAGACCTGTTGAGACGAATGAGTTTTCCTTCAAGGATCATAACAATAAATACAAGACGCATCACAAGTAATGAAATTCCAAACCACATTTGAAGTGCCACCTTGGAATTTTTCCTGAATTTCTCTGCATCAATCAATGTGTTATGTGACATGTATCGACAAAAAAGTTTTTTTCACGTCTGTTAATGTAAAATGTTTTGAATCTGACTAATACAAGTGTCGCCGGAAGAAATGTATAAAATGTCCATTTATCTATTCAAGGATTACAATATGTTTATCAGTAACAGAGATCTGGGACGTTCTTCACCAAATTCATCAGTCTGGAAGTATAAATTGTTGCATTAGATGGGACTTCCTAGCCAAATGCATTTCTAAGTCGATCTTCAGGTTGTAAAGCCGTCAAGGAACCTATAGTCTTGGAAAATATATCCAAAACTCATATAGCCGCAAAGCGTAACCGCGGGATTGAGGGCCCTAATCCGCAAAGCGTAGCCGACATATTGTGGTCGCCAGTCACAAAGTGTAGCCGAGGGATGTTATCTAACAAGAGTGAAGAAGAGAGAAGCAGAGGACTGACTTATCCCTTGGATTTTGAAGCTAAACTCAACTCATCCAGGACTGCTGGCAAACTCGTGGGTAATGTGTGTGTGTGTACGTGTGCGAGCATGTGTGTGTGCATGCGTGCTTGTGGTGTGAGCGTGAGTACGTATGCGTGAGTGTGGTGGTGTGAGCGTGAGTACGTGTGTGAGCGTGAGTACGTGTGCGAGCGTGTGTGTGTGCATGCGTGTGGTGGTGTACGTGTGTGAGAGCGTGCGAGCGTGTGGTGGTGTGAGCGCGTGTGGTGGTGTGAGCCGGTACGTGTGTGGGCGCGTGCGTGCGTGCGGTGGTGTGAGCCGGTACGTGTGTGTGTGCGTGCGTGCGTGTGTGTATTTGGTAATCAGTATGCTTGGAAGAACTAAACAAAATTTTACGTACAAATACTTATTGTTCTACCAACTCGTACTTCATGTTAATACAAATAAACATTTGCAAAAATTGTATCTTCTTGTTAAATATTGTGAATATGAGATTACAGTAGACTTAAATGATAGTCACATGTTTTAAGAACTGGTCAGTATGTGATAACTTTGTTATTACATTCGCTTTGTATAATCATGACAAAAAACGAATGACTGCCTATTTGAGAAGTATGTTAGTATTGGAAAATACAAACTAAGCAAGGAATATCTCTCAAATGCTAATATCCGCAAAAAGGATTGTGTGCTTTAACGAGGGCTATGTTTACCAGTTCACACAGTGTCATTTGTTAAACATGTGGTAGAATCAGATGATCACTGAGATGAGCTACCATGGTAACATGCAATCATTGCACTTTTTAATCGGAGTCGTTCAAACCATTTGGAGGAAAACCTAAGGGGGGATTTTGTTCAAAATATTTGTGTCGCATCCTTTAATTCCAAGTTTGACATTTAACCGACCTTTCAGTTTTGTTGTATTCAAGGTACCTCAAAACGTGCATTTGCAGTGAAATCTTAGTATTGCATTCCTGTGTGTAATTGCAATACTTTCTCTACCTCTTCTGTACTCGCAGAGAAAGTAAAAACAGACACATTTAGTTTTGTAAGAATCTAGATTGTTTTCATAGTTACCAAAGAAATCTTAGGTAATAAACGTATCTAAAATAAAAACCTATTTAGAGACTTATGTTGGGTAATTGGTGCAAGTTGTTGAATTAACATGCAGCTCACATGTTTCATCATGACTTACTCCATCACATTTTGGTTTTAAATGTGAGCATCAAACATATAGGTATTAGCAGTAGATAATGTTGTTAGATTGTGATGCGACGCGAGCACTGTGAGTGACTAATGCCTGGCAACGTCATCTCCTCGATTAACAAGTCCAGCGCCTCCACATCCTTCCTTACTTATGTACGTACCTGCTATTTAACAACACTCAAATGCTCAAATGTTCACGTTCTCAAAAACCACTTCAAATACCACACTCAAGATATTTTCATGACAAAGGAAATGTATGTTGAATATTGTCTATATACCTGGTCAAGTGCAGATATGTAGGTACCTACATCTTGTTAAAACACACAATTTATGTAATGCATGATGCACCATTTCCCAGATATTCGTGGTTATTTATTGTAATTTTGCAATATTTATACTTTTCTCAAATAGGAAAACGTTATTAGCTTTTTATCCCTTGAATATGTAAAGAAATCGTAATGTCATAACATTGCGAATGTAGCTTCTAGCCGCCAGTATTGTACAGTCTTGTGTTACACTCACTCCTATTCCTATATACCTATCCATCATGTTAATACAGATAAACATCCGTACACATGCTTCTAGCCGCCAGTATTGCACAGTCTTGTGTTACACTCACTCCTATTCCTATATACCTATCCATCATGTTAATACAGATAAACATCCGTACACATGCTTCTAGCCGCCAGTATTGCACAGTCTTGTGTTACACTCACTCCTATTCCTATGTACCTATCCATCATGTTAATACAGATAAACATCGGTACACATGCTTCTAGCCGCCAGTATTGCACAGTCTTGTGTTACACTCACTCCTATTCCTATATACCTATCCATCATGTTAATACAGATAAACATCCGTACACATGCTTCTAGCCGCCAGTATTGTACAGTCTTGTGTTACACTCACTCCTATTCCTATATACCTATCCATCATGTTAATACAGATAAACATCCGTACACATGCTTCTAGCCGCCAGTATTGCACAGTCTTGTGTTACACTCACTCCTATTCCTATATACGTATCCATCATGTTAATACAGATAAACATCCGTACACATGCTTCTAGCCGCCAGTATTGCACAGTCTTGTGTTACACTCACTCCTATTCCTATATACGTATCCATCATGTTAATACAGATAAACATCCGTACACATGCTTCTAGCCGCCAGTATTGCACAGTCTTGTGTTTACACTCACTCCTATTCCTATATACCTATCCATCATGTTAATACAGATAAACATCCGTACACATGCTTCTAGCCGCCAGTATTGCACAGTCTTGTGTTACACTCACTCCTATTCCTATATACCTATCCATCATGTTAATACAGATAAACATCCGTACACATGCTTCTAGCCGCCAGTATTGCACAGTCTTGTGTTACACTCACTCCTATTCCTATATACCTATCCATCATGTTAATACAGATAAACATCCGTACACATGCTTCTAGCCGCCAGTATTGCACAGTCTTGTGTTACACTCACTCCTATTCCTATATACCTATCCATCATGTTAATACAGATAAACATCCCTACACATGCTTCTAGGCCGCCAGTATTGCACAGTCTTGTGTTACACTCACTCCTATTCCTATATACCTATCCATCATGTTAATACAGATAAACATCCGTACACATGCTTCTAGCCGCCAGTATTGCACAGTCTTGTGTTACACTCACTCCTATTCCTATATACCTATCCATCATGTTAATACAGATAAACATCCGTACACATGCTTCTAGCCGCCAGTATTGCACAGTCTTGTGTTACACTCACTCCTATTCCTATATACCTATCCATCATGTTAATACAGATAAACATCCGTACACATGCTTCTAGCCGCCAGTATTTCACAGTCTTGTGTTACACTCACTCCTATTCCTATATACCTATCCAACATGTTAATACAGATAAACATCCGTACACATGCTTCTAGCCGCCAGTATTTCACAGTCTTCTGTTACACTCACTCCTATTCCTATATACCTATCCATCATGTTAATACAGATAAACATCCGTACACATGCTTCTAGCCGCCAGTATTGCAGTCTTGTGTTACACTCACTCCTATTCCTATATACCTATCCATCATGTTAATACAGATAAACATCCGTACACATGCTTCTAGCCGCCAGTATTGTACAGTCTTGTGTTACACTCACTCCTATTCCTATATACCTATCCATCATGTTAATACAGATAAACATCCGTACACATGCTTCTAGCCGCCAGTATTGCACAGTCTTGTGTTACACTCACTCCTATTCCTATATACCTATCCATCATGTTAATACAGATAAACATCCGTACACATGCTTCTAGCCGCCAGTATTGCACAGTCTTGTGTTACACTCACTCCTATTCCTATATACCTACTATCCAACATGTTAATACAGATAAACATCCGTACACATGCTTCTAGGCCGCCAGTATTGCAGTCTTGTGTTACACTCACTCCTATTCCTATATACCTATCCATCATGTTAATACAGATAAACATCCGTACACATGCTTCTAGCCGCCAGTATTGCACAGTCTTGTGTTACACTCACTCCTATTCCTATATACCTATCCATCATGTTAATACAGATAAACATCCGTACACATGCTTCTAGCCGCCAGTATTGCACAGTCTTGTGTTACACTCACTCCTATTCCTATGTACCTATCCATCATGTTAATACAGATAAACATCCGTACACATGCTTCTAGCCGCCAGTATTGCAGTCTTGTGTTACACTCACTCCTATTCCTATATACCTATCCATCATGTTAATACAGATAAACATCCGTACACATGCTTCTAGCCGCCAGTATTGCACAGTCTTGTGTTACACTCACTCCTATTCCTATACACCTATCCATCATGTTAATACAGATAAACATCCGTACACATGCTTCTAGCCGCCAGTATTGCACAGTCTTGTGTTACACTCACTCCTATTCCTATATACGTATCCATCATGTTAATACAGATAAACATCCGTACACATTGCTTTCTAGCCGCCAGTATTGTACAGTCTTGTGTTACACTCACTCCTATTCCTATATACCTATCCATCATGTTAATACAGATAAACATCCGTACACATGCTTCTAGCCGCCAGTATTGTACAGTCTTGTGTTACACTCACTCCTATTCCTATATACCTATCCATCATGTTAATACAGATAAACATCCGTACACATGCTTCTAGCCGCCAGTATTGCACAGTCTTGTGTTACACTCACTCCTATTCCTATATACCTATCCATCATGTTAATACAGATAAACATCCGTAACACATGCTTCTAGCCGCCAGTATTGCACAGTCTTGTGTTACACTCACTCCGTATTCCTATATACCTATCCATCATGTTAATACAGATCAACATCCGCACACATTCTTCTAGCCGCCAGTATTGCACAGTCTTGTGTTACACTCACTCCTATTCCTATATACCTATCCATCATGTTAATACAGATAAACATCCGTACACATGCTTCTAGCCGCCAGTATTGCACAGTCTTGTGTTACACTCACTCCTATTCCTATATACCTATCCATCATGTTAATACAGATAAACATCCGTACACATGCATCTAGCCGCCAGTATTGTACAGTCTTGTGTTACACTCACTCCTATTCCTATATACCTATCCATCATGTTAATACAGATAAACATCCGTACACATGCATCTAGCCGCCAGTATTGCACAGTCTTGTGTTACACTCACTCCTATTCCTAATATACCTATCCATCATGTTAATACAGATAAACATCCGTACACATGCTTCTAGCCGCCAGTATTGACAGTCTTGTGTTACACTCACTCCTATTCCTATATACCTATCCATCATGTTAATACAGATAAACATCCGTACACATGCTTCTAGCCGCCAGTATTGCTACAGTCTTGTGTTACACTCACTCCTATTCCTATATACCTATCCATCATGTTAATACAGATAAACATCCGTACACATGCTTCTAGCCGCCAGTATTGCACAGTCTTGTGTTACACTCACTCCTATTCCTATATACTATCCATCATGTTAATACAGATAAACATCCGTACACATGCTTCTAGCCGCCAGTATTGCACAGTCTTGTGTTACACTCACTCCTATTCCTATATACCTATCCATCATGTTAATACAGATAAACATCCGTACACATGCTTCTAGCCGCCAGTATTGCACAGTCTTGTGTTACACTCACTCCTATTCCTATATACCTATCCATCATGTTAATACAGATAAACATCCGTACACATGCTTCTAGCCGCCAGTATTGCACAGTCTTGTGTTACACTCACTCCTATTCCTATATACCTATCCATCATGTTAATACAGATAAACATCCGTACACATGCTTCTAGCCGCCAGTATTTCACAGTCTTGTGTTACACTCACTCCTATTCCTATATACCTATCCATCATGTTAATACAGATAAACATCCGTACACATGCTTCTAGCCGCCAGTATTGTACAGTCTTGTGTTACACTCACTCCTATTCCTATATACCTATCCATCATGTTAATACAGATAAACATCCGTACACATGCTTCTAGCCGCCAGTATTGCACAGTCTTGTGTTACACTCACTCCTATTCCTATATACCTATCCATCATGTTAATACAGATAAACATCCGTACACATGCTTCTAGCCGCAGTATTGCACAGTCTTGTGTTACACTCACTCCTATTCCTATATACGCTATCCATCATGTTAATACAGATAAACATCCGTACACATGCTTCTAGCCGCCAGTATTGTCACAGTCTTGTGTTACACTCACTCCTATTCCTATATACCTATCCATCATGTTAATACAGATAAACATCCGTACACATGCTTCTAGCCGCCAGTATTTCACAGTCTTGTGTTACACTCACTCCTATTCCTATATACCTATCCATCATGTTAAATACAGATAAACATCCCGTACACATGCTTCTAGCCGCATTTCACAGTCTTGTGTTACACTCACTCCTATTCCTATATACCTATCCATCATGTTAATACAGATAAACATCCGTACACATGCTTCTAGCCGCCAGTATTGCACAGTCTTGTGTTACACTCACTCCTATTCCTATATACCTATCCATCATGTTAATACAGATAAACATCCGTACACATGCTTCTAGCCGCCAGTATTGCACAGTCTTGTGTTACACTCACTCCTATTCCTATATACCTATCCATCATGTTAATACAGATAAACATCCCTACACATGCTTCTAGCCGCCAGTATTGCACAGTCTTGTGTTACACTCACTCCTATTCCTATATACCTATCCATCATGTTAATACAGATAAACATCCGTACACATGCTTCTAGCCGCCAGTATTGCACAGTCTTGTGTTACACTCACTCCTATTCCTATATACCTATCCATCATGTTAATACAGATAAACATCCGTACACATGCTTCTAGCCGCCAGTATTGCACAGTCTTGTGTTACACTCACTCCTATTCCTATATACCTATCCATCATGTTAATACAGATAAACATCCGTACACATGCTTCTAGCCGCCAGTATTGCACAGTCTTGTGTTACACTCACTCCTATTCCTATATACCTATCCATCATGTTAATACCGATAAACATCCGTACACATGCTTCTAGCCGCCAGTATTTCACAGTCTTGTGTTACACTCACTCCTATTCCTATATACCTATCCATCATGTTAATACAGATAAACATCCGTACACATGCTTCTAGCCGCCAGTATTTCACAGTCTTCTGTTACACTCACTCCTATTCCTATATACCTATCCATCATGTTAATACAGATAAACATCCGTACACATGCTTCTAGCCGCCAGTATTGCAGTCTTGTGTTACACTCACTCCTATTCCTATATACCTATCCATCATGTTAATACAGATAAACATCCGTACACATGCTTCTAGCCGCCAGTATTGTACAGTCTTGTGTTACACTCACTCCTATTCCTATATACCTATCCATCATGTTAATACAGATAAACATCCGTACACATGCTTCTAGCCGCCAGTATTGCACAGTCTTGTGTTACACTCACTCCTATTCCTATATACCTATCCATCATGTTAATACAGATAAACATCCGTACACATGCTTCTAGCCGCCAGTATTGCACAGTCTTGTGTTACACTCACTTCTATTCCTATATACCTACTATCCAACATGTTAATACAGATAAACATCCGTACACATGCTTCTAGCCGCCAGTATTGCAGTCTTGTGTTACACTCACTCCTATTCCTATATACCTATCCATCATGTTAATACAGATAAACATCCGTACACATGCTTCTAGCCGCCAGTATTGCACAGTCTTGTGTTACACTCACTCCTATTCCTATATACCTATCCATCATGTTAATACAGATAAACATCCGTACACATGCTTCTAGCCGCCAGTATTGCACAGTCTTGTGTTACACTCACTCCTATTCCTATGTACCTATCCATCATGTTAATACAGATAAACATCCGTACACATGCTTCTAGCCGCCAGTATTGCAGTCTTGTGTTACACTCACTCCTATTCCTATATACCTATCCATCATGTTAATACAGATAAACATCCGTACACATGCTTCTAGCCGCCAGTATTGCACAGTCTTGTGTTACACTCACTCCTATTCCTATATACCTATCCATCATGTTAATACAGATAAACATCCGTACACATGCTTCTAGCCGCCAGTATTGCACAGTCTTGTGTTACACTCACTCCTATTCCTATATACCTATCCATCATGTTAATACAGATAAACATCCGTACACATGCTTCTAGCCGCCAGTATTGCACAGTCTTGTGTTACACTCACTCCTATTCCTATATACCTATCCATCATGTTAATACAGATAAACATCCGTACACATGCTTCTAGCCGCCAGTATTGCACAGTCTTGTGTTACACTCACTCCTATTCCTATATACCTATCCATCATGTTAATACAGATAAACATCCGTACACATGCTTCTAGCCGCCAGTATTTCACAGTCTTGTGTTACACTCACTCCTATTCCTATATACCTATCCATCATGTTAATACAGATAAACATCCGTACACATGCTTCTAGCCGCCAGTATTGTATAGTCTTGTGTTACACTCACTCCTATTCCTATATACCTATCCATCATGTTAATACAGATAAACATCCGTACACATGCTTCTAGCCGCCAGTATTGCACAGTCTTGTGTTACACTCACTCCTATTCCTATATACCTATCCATCATGTTAATACAGATAAACATCCGTACACATGCTTCTAGCCGCCAGTATTGCACAGTCTTGTGTTACACTCACTCCTATTCCTATATACGTATCCATCATGTTAATACAGATAAACATCCGTACACATGCTTCTAGCCGCCAGTATTGTACAGTCTTGTGTTACACTCACTCCTATTCCTATATACCTATCCATCATGTTAATACAGATAAACATCCGTACACATGCTTCTAGCCGCCAGTATTGTACAGTCTTGTGTTACACTCACTCCTATTCCTATATACCTATCCATCATGTTAATACAGATAAACATCCGTACACATGCTTCTAGCCGCCAGTATTGCACAGTCTTGTGTTACACTCACTCCTATTCCTATATACGTATCCATCATGTTAATACAGATAAACATCCGTACACATGCTTCTAGCCGCCAGTATTTCACAGTCTTGTGTTACACTCACTCCTATTCCTATATACCTATCCATCATGTTAATACAGATAAACATCCGTACACATGCTTCTAGCCGCCAGTATTGCACAGTCTTGTGTTACACTCACTCCTATTCCTATATACCTATCCATCATGTTAATACAGATAAACATCCGTACACATGCTTCTAGCCGCCAGTATTGCACAGTCTTGTGTTACACTCACTCCTATTCCTATATACGTATCCATCATGTTAATACAGATAAACATCCGTACACATGCTTCTAGCCGCCAGTATTGTACAGTCTTGTGTTACACTCACTCCTATTCCTATATACCTATCCATCATGTTAATACAGATAAACATCCGTACACATGCTTCTAGCCGCCAGTATTGTACAGTCTTGTGTTACACTCACTCCTATTCCTATATACCTATCCATCATGTTAATACAGATAAACATCCGTACACATGCTTCTAGCCGCCAGTATTGCACAGTCTTGTGTTACACTCACTCCTATTCCTATATACCTATCCATCATGTTAATACAGATAAACATCCGTACACATGCTTCTAGCCGCCAGTATTGCACAGTCTTGTGTTACACTCACTCCTATTCCTATATACCTATCCATCATGTTAATACAGATAAACATCCGTACACATGCTTCTAGCCGCCAGTATTGCACAGTCTTGTGTTACACTCACTCCTATTCCTATATACCTATCCATCATGTTAATACAGATAAACATCCGTACACATGCTTCTAGCCGCCAGTATTGCACAGTCTTGTGTTACACTCACTCCTATTCCTATGTACCTATCCATCATGTTAATACAGATAAACATCCGTACACATGCTTCTAGCCGCCAGTATTTCACAGTCTTGTGTTACACTCACTCCTATTCCTATATACCTATCCATCATGTTAATACAGATAAACATCCGTACACATGCTTCTAGCCGCCAGTATTGTATAGTCTTGTGTTACACTCACTCCTATTCCTATATACCTATCCATCATGTTAATACAGATAAACATCCGTACACATGCTTCTAGCCGCCAGTATTGCACAGTCTTGTGTTACACTCACTCCTATTCCTATATACCTATCCATCATGTTAATACAGATAAACATCCGTACACATGCTTCTAGCCGCCAGTATTGCACAGTCTTGTGTTACACTCACTCCTATTCCTATATACGTATCCATCATGTTAATACAGATAAACATCCGTACACATGCTTCTAGCCGCCAGTATTGTACAGTCTTGTGTTACACTCACTCCTATTCCTATATACCTATCCATCATGTTAATACAGATAAACATCCGTACACATGCTTCTAGCCGCCAGTATTTCACAGTCTTGTGTTACACTCACTCCTATTCCTATATACCTATCCATCATGTTAATACAGATAAACATCCCTACACATGCTTCTAGCCGCCAGTATTTCACAGTCTTGTGTTACACTCACTCCTATTCCTATATACCTATCCATCATGTTAATACAGATAAACATCCGTACACATGCTTCTAGCCGCCAGTATTGCACAGTCTTGTGTTACACTCACTCCTATTCCTATATACCTATCCATCATGTTAATACAGATAAACATCCGTACACATGCTTCTAGCCGCCAGTATTGCACAGTCTTGTGTTACACTCACTCCTATTCCTATATACCTATCCATCATGTTAATACAGATAAACATCCCTACACATGCTTCTAGCCGCCAGTATTGCACAGTCTTGTGTTACACTCACTCCTATTCCTATATACCTATCCATCATGTTAATACAGATAAACATCCGTACACATGCTTCTAGCCGCCAGTATTGCACAGTCTTGTGTTACACTCACTCCTATTCCTATATACCTATCCATCATGTTAATACAGATAAACATCCGTACACATGCTTCTAGCCGCCAGTATTGCACAGTCTTGTGTTACACTCACTCCTATTCCTATATACCTATCCATCATGTTAATACAGATAAACATCCGTACACATGCTTCTAGCCGCCAGTATTGCACAGTCTTGTGTTACACTCACTCCTATTCCTATATACCTATCCATCATGTTAATACCGATAAACATCCGTACACATGCTTCTAGCCGCCAGTATTTCACAGTCTTGTGTTACACTCACTCCTATTCCTATATACCTATCCATCATGTTAATACAGATAAACATCCGTACACATGCTTCTAGCCGCCAGTATTTCACAGTCTTCTGTTACACTCACTCCTATTCCTATATACCTATCCATCATGTTAATACAGATAAACATCCGTACACATGCTTCTAGCCGCCAGTATTGCAGTCTTGTGTTACACTCACTCCTATTCCTATATACCTATCCATCATGTTAATACAGATAAACATCCGTACACATGCTTCTAGCCGCCAGTATTGTACAGTCTTGTGTTACACTCACTCCTATTCCTATATACCTATCCATCATGTTAATACAGATAAACATCCGTACACATGCTTCTAGCCGCCAGTATTGCACAGTCTTGTGTTACACTCACTCCTATTCCTATATACCTATCCATCATGTTAATACAGATAAACATCCGTACACATGCTTCTAGCCGCCAGTATTGCACAGTCTTGTGTTACACTCACTTCTATTCCTATATACCTACTATCCAACATGTTAATACAGATAAACATCCGTACACATGCTTCTAGCCGCCAGTATTGCAGTCTTGTGTTACACTCACTCCTATTCCTATATACCTATCCATCATGTTAATACAGATAAACATCCGTACACATGCTTCTAGCCGCCAGTATTGCACAGTCTTGTGTTACACTCACTCCTATTCCTATATACCTATCCATCATGTTAATACAGATAAACATCCGTACACATGCTTCTAGCCGCCAGTATTGCACAGTCTTGTGTTACACTCACTCCTATTCCTATGTACCTATCCATCATGTTAATACAGATAAACATCCGTACACATGCTTCTAGCCGCCAGTATTGCAGTCTTGTGTTACACTCACTCCTATTCCTATATACCTATCCATCATGTTAATACAGATAAACATCCGTACACATGCTTCTAGCCGCCAGTATTGCACAGTCTTGTGTTACACTCACTCCTATTCCTATATACCTATCCATCATGTTAATACAGATAAACATCCGTACACATGCTTCTAGCCGCCAGTATTGCACAGTCTTGTGTTACACTCACTCCTATTCCTATATACCTATCCATCATGTTAATACAGATAAACATCCGTACACATGCTTCTAGCCGCCAGTATTGCACAGTCTTGTGTTACACTCACTCCTATTCCTATATACCTATCCATCATGTTAATACAGATAAACATCCGTACACATGCTTCTAGCCGCCAGTATTGCACAGTCTTGTGTTACACTCACTCCTATTCCTATATACCTATCCATCATGTTAATACAGATAAACATCCGTACACATGCTTCTAGCCGCCAGTATTGCACAGTCTTGTGTTACACTCACTCCTATTCCTATATACCTATCCATCATGTTAATACAGATAAACATCCGTACACATGCTTCTAGCCGCCAGTATTGCACAGTCTTGTGTTACACTCACTCCTATTCCTATATACCTATCCATCATGTTAATACAGATAAACATCCGTACACATGCTTCTAGCCGCCAGTATTTCACAGTCTTGTGTTACACTCACTCCTATTCCTATATACCTATCCATCATGTTAATACAGATAAACATCCGTACACATGCTTCTAGCCGCCAGTATTGTATAGTCTTGTGTTACACTCACTCCTATTCCTATATACCTATCCATCATGTTAATACAGATAAACATCCGTACACATGCTTCTAGCCGCCAGTATTGCACAGTCTTGTGTTACACTCACTCCTATTCCTATATACCTATCCATCATGTTAATACAGATAAACATCCGTACACATGCTTCTAGCCGCCAGTATTGCACAGTCTTGTGTTACACTCACTCCTATTCCTATATACGTATCCATCATGTTAATACAGATAAACATCCGTACACATGCTTCTAGCCGCCAGTATTGTACAGTGTTGTGTTACACTCACTCCTATTCCTATATACCTATCCATCATGTTAATACAGATAAACATCCGTACACAGGCTTCTAGCCGCCAGTATTGTACAGTCTTGTGTTACACTCACTCCTATTCCTATATACCTATCCATCATGTTAATACAGATAAACATCCGTACACATGCTTCTAGCCGCCAGTATTGCACAGTCTTGTGTTACACTCACTCCTATTCCTATATACGTATCCATCATGTTAATACAGATAAACATCCGTACACATGCTTCTAGCCGCCAGTATTTCACAGTCTTGTGTTACACTCACTCCTATTCCTATATACCTATCCATCATGTTAATACAGATAAACATCCGTACACATGCTTCTAGCCGCCAGTATTGCACAGTCTTGTGTTACACTCACTCCTATTCCTATATACCTATCCATCATGTTAATACAGATAAACATCCGTACACATGCTTCTAGCCGCCAGTATTGCACAGTCTTGTGTTACACTCACTCCTATTCCTATATACGTATCCATCATGTTAATACAGATAAACATCCGTACACATGCTTCTAGCCGCCAGTATTGTACAGTCTTGTGTTACACTCACTCCTATTCCTATATACCTATCCATCATGTTAATACAGATAAACATCCGTACACATGCTTCTAGCCGCCAGTATTGTACAGTCTTGTGTTACACTCACTCCTATTCCTATATACCTATCCATCATGTTAATACAGATAAACATCCGTACACATGCTTCTAGCCGCCAGTATTGCACAGTCTTGTGTTACACTCACTCCTATTCCTATATACCTATCCATCATGTTAATACAGATAAACATCCGTACACATGCTTCTAGCCGCCAGTATTGCACAGTCTTGTGTTACACTCACTCCTATTCCTATATACCTATCCATCATGTTAATACAGATAAACATCCGTACACATTCTTCTAGCCGCCAGTATTGCACAGTCTTGTGTTACACTCACTCCTATTCCTATATACCTATCCATCATGTTAATACAGATAAACATCCGTACACATGCTTCTAGCCGCCAGTATTGCACAGTCTTGTGTTACACTCACTCCTATTCCTATATACCTATCCATCATGTTAATACAGATAAACATCCGTACACATGCATCTAGCCGCCAGTATTGTACAGTCTTGTGTTACACTCACTCCTATTCCTATATACCTATCCATCATGTTAATACAGATAAACATCCGTACACATGCATCTAGCCGCCAGTATTGCACAGTCTTGTGTTACACTCACTCCTATTCCTATATACCTATCCATCATGTTAATACAGATAAACATCCGTACACATGCTTCTAGCCGCCAGTATTGCAGTCTTGTGTTACACTCACTCCTATTCCTATATACCTATCCATCATGTTAATACAGATAAACATCCGTACACATGCTTCTAGCCGCCAGTATTGTACAGTCTTGTGTTACACTCACTCCTATTCCTATATACCTATCCATCATGTTAATACAGATAAACATCCGTACACATGCTTCTAGCCGCCAGTATTGCACAGTCTTGTGTTACACTCACTCCTATTCCTATATACCTATCCATCATGTTAATACAGATAAACATCCGTACACATGCTTCTAGCCGCCAGTATTGCACAGTCTTGTGTTACACTCACTCCTATTCCTATATACCTACTATCCAACATGTTAATACAGATAAACATCCGTACACATGCTTCTAGCCGCCAGTATTGTACAGTCTTGTGTTACACTCACTCCTATTCCTATATACCTATCCATCATGTTAATACAGATAAACATCCGTACACATGCTTCTAGCCGCCAGTATTGTACAGTCTTGTGTTACACTCACTCCTATTCCTATATACCTATCCATCATGTTAATACAGATAAACATCCGTACACATGCTTCTAGCCGCCAGTATTGCACAGTCTTGTGTTACACTCACTCCTATTCCTATATACGTATCCATCATGTTAATACAGATAAACATCCGTACACATGCTTCTAGCCGCCAGTATTTCACAGTCTTGTGTTACACTCACTCCTATTCCTATATACCTATCCATCATGTTAATACAGATAAACATCCGTACACATGCTTCTAGCCGCCAGTATTGTACAGTCTTGTGTTACACTCACTCCTATTCCTATATACCTATCCATCATGTTAATACAGATAAACATCCGTACACATGCTTCTAGCCGCCAGTATTGCACAGTCTTGTGTTACACTCACTCCTATTCCTATATACGTATCCATCATGTTAATACAGATAAACATCCGTACACATGCTTCTAGCCGCCAGTATTGTACTGTCTTGTGTTACACTCACTCCTATTCCTATATACCTATCCATCATGTTAATACAGATAAACATCCGTACACATGCTTCTAGCCGCCAGTATTGTACAGTCCTTTGTTACACTCACTCCTATTCCTATATACCTATCCATCATGTTAATACAGATAAACATCCGTACACATGCTTCTAGCCGCCAGTATTGCACAGTCTTGTGTTACACTCACTCCTATTCCTATATACCTATCCATCATGTTAATACAGATAAACATCCGTACACATGCTTCTAGCCGCCAGTATTGCACAGTCTTGTGTTACACTCACTCCTATTCCTATATACCTATCCATCATGTTAATACAGATAAACATCCGTACACATTCTTCTAGCCGCCAGTATTGCACAGTCTTGTGTTACACTCACTCCTATTCCTATATACCTATCCATCATGTTAATACAGATAAACATCCGTACACATGCTTCTAGCCGCCAGTATTGCACAGTCTTGTGTTACACTCACTCCTATTCCGATATACCTATCCATCATGTTAATACAGATAAACATCCGTACACATGCATCTAGCCGCCAGTATTGTACAGTCTTGTGTTACACTCACTCCTATTCCTATATACCTATCCATCATATTAATACAGATAAACATCCGTACACATGCATCTAGCCGCCAGTATTGCACAGTCTTGTGTTACACTCACTCCTATTCCTATATACCTATCCATCATGTTAATACAGATAAACATCCGTACACATGCATCTAGCCGCCAGTATTGTACAGTCTTGTGGTACACTCACTCCTATTCCTATATACCTATCCATCATGTTAATACAGATAAACATCCGTACACATGCTTCTAGCCGCCAGTATTGCACAGTCTTGTGTTACACTCACTCCTATTCCTATGTACCTATCCATCATGTTAATACAGATAAACATCCGTACACATGCTTCTAGCCGCCAGTATTGCAGTCTTGTGTTACACTCACTCCTATTCCTATATACCTATCCATCATGTTAATACAGATAAACATCCGTACACATGCTTCTAGCCGCCAGTATTGCACAGTCTTGTGTTACACTCACTCCTATTCCTATATACCTATCCATCATGTTAATACAGATAAACATCCGTACACATGCTTCTAGCCGCCAGTATTGCACAGTCTTGTGTTACACTCACTCCTATTCCTATATACCTATCCATCATGTTAATACAGATAAACATCCGTACACATGCTTCTAGCCGCCAGTATTGCACAGTCTTGTGTTACACTCACTCCTATTCCTATATACCTATCCATCATGTTAATACAGATAAACATCCCTACACATGCTTCTAGCCGCCAGTATTGCACAGTCTTGTGCTACACTCACTCCTATTCCTATATACCTATCCATCATGTTAATACAGATAAACATCCGTACACATGCTTCTAGCCGCCAGTATTGCACAGTCTTGTGTTACACTCACTCCTATTCCTATATACGTATCCATCATGTTAATACAGATAAACATCCGTACACATGCTTCTAGCCGCCAGTATTTCACAGTCTTGTGTTACACTCACTCCTATTCCTATATACCTATCCATCATGTTAATACAGATAAACATCCGTACACATGCTTCTAGCCGCCAGTATTGTACAGTCTTGTGTTACACTCACTCCTATTCCTATATACCTATCCATCATGTTAATACAGATAAACATCCGTACACATGCTTCTAGCCGCCAGTATTGCACAGTCTTGTGTTACACTCACTCCTATTCCTATATACCTATCCATCATGTTAATACAGATAAACATCCGTACACATGCTTCTAGCCGCCAGTATTTCACAGTCTTGTGTTACACTCACTCCTATTCCTATATACCTATCCATCATGTTAATACAGATAAACATCCGTACACATGCTTCTAGCCGCCAGTATTGTACAGTCTTGTGTTACACTCACTCCTATTCCTATATACCTATCCATCATGTTAATACAGATAAACATCCGTACACATGCTTCTAGCCGCCAGTATTGCAGAGTCTTGTGTTACACTCACTCCTATTCCTATATACCTATCCATCATGTTAATACAGATAAACATCCGTACACATGCTTCTAGCCGCCAGTATTGCACAGTCTTGTGTTACACTCACTCCTATTCCTATATACGTATCCATCATGTTAATACAGATAAACATCCGTACACATGCTTCTAGCCGCCAGTATTGCAGTCTTGTGTTACACTCACTCCTATTCCTATATACCTATCCATCATGTTAATACAGATAAACATCCGTACACATGCTTCTAGCCGCCAGTATTGCACAGTCTTGTGTTACACTCACTCCTATTCCTATATACGTATCCATCATGTTAATACAGATAAACATCCGTACACATGCTTCTAGCCGCCAGTATTGCACAGTCTTGTGTTACACTCACTCCTATTCCTATATACCTATCCATCATGTTAATACAGATAAACATCCGTACACATGCTTCTAGCCGCCAGTATTGCACAGTCTTGTGTTACACTCACTCCTATTCCTATGTACCTATCCATCATGTTAATACAGATAAACATCCGTACACATGCTTCTAGCCGCCAGTATTGCACAGTCTTGTGTTACACTCACTCCTATTCCTATGTACCTATCCATCATGTTAATACAGATAAACATCCGTACACATGCTTCTAGCCGCCAGTATTGCACGTATTGTACAGTCTTGTGTTACACTCACTCCTATTCCTATATACCTATCCATCATGTTAATACAGATAAACATCCGTACACATGCTTCTAGCCGCCAGTATTGTACAGTCTTGTGTTACACTCACTCCTATTCCTATATACCTATCCATCATGTTAATACAGATAAACAGCCGTACACATGCTTCTAGGCGCCAGTATTGCACAGTCTTGTGTCACACTCACTCCTATTCCTATATACCTATCCATCATGTTAATACAGATAAACATCCGTACACATGCTTCTAGCCGCCAGTATTGTACTGCCTTGTGTTACACTCACTCCTATTCCTATATACGTATCCATCATGTTAATACAGATAAACATCCGTACACATGATTCTAGCTGCCAGTATTGCACAGTCTTGTGTTACACTCACTCCTATTCCTATATACCTATCCATCATGTTAATACAGATAAACATCCGTACACATGCTTCTAGCCGCCAGTATTGCACAGTCTTGTGTTACACTCACTCCTATTCCTATATACCTATCCATCATGTTAATACAGATAAACATCCGTACACATGCTTCTAGCCGCCAGTATTGCACAGTCTTGTGTTACACTCACTCCTATTCCTATATACCTATCCATCATGTTAATACAGATAAACATCCGTACACATGCTTCTAGCCGCCAGTATTGCACAGTCTTGTGTTACACTCACTCCTATTCCTATATACCTATCCATCATGTTAATACAGATAAACATCCGTACACATGCTTCTAGCCGCCAGTATTGTACAGTCTTGTGTTACACTCACTCCTATTCCTATATACCTATCCATCATGTTAATACAGATAAACATCCCTACACATGCTTCTAGCCGCCAGTATTGTACAGTCTTGTGTTACACTCACTCCTATTCCTATGTACCTAACCATCATGTTAATACAGATAAACATCCGTACACATGCTTCTAGCCGCCAGTATTGTACTGCCTTGTGTTACACTCACTCCTATTCCTATGTACCTAACCATCATGTTAATACAGATAAACATCCCTACACATGCTTCTAGCCGCCAGTATTGTACAGTCTTGTGTTACACTCACTCCTATTCCTATGTACCTAACCATCATGTTAATACAGATAAACATCCGTACACATGCTTCTAGCCGCCAGTATTGTACTGCCTTGTGTTACACTCACTCCTATTCCTATGTACCTAACCATCATGTTAATACAGATAAACATCCGTACACATGCTTCTAGCTGCCAGTATTGCACAGTCTTGTGTTACACTCACTCCTATTCCTATATACCTATCCATCATGTTAATACAGATAAACATCCGTACACATGCTTCTAGCCGCCAGTATTGCACCGTCTTGTGTTACACTCACTCCTATTCCTATATACGTATCCATCATGTTAATACAGATAAACATCCGTACACATGCTTCTAGCCGCCAGTATTGCACAGTCTTGTGTTACACTCACTCCTATTCCTATATACGTATCCATCATGTTAATACAGATAAACATCCGTACACATGCTTCTAGCCGCCAGTATTGCACAGTCTTGTGTTACACTCACTCCTATTCCTATGTACCCATCCATCATGTTAATACAGATAAACATCCGTACACATGCTTCTAGCCGCCAGTATTGCACAGTCTTGTGTTACACTCACTCCTATTCCTATATACCTATCCATCATGTTAATACAGATAAACATCCGTACACATGCTTCTAGCCGCCAGTATTGCACAGTCTTGTGTTACACTCACTCCTATTCCTATATACCTATCCATCATGTTAATACAGATAAACATCCGTACACATGCTTCTAGCCGCCAGTATTTCACAGTCTTGTGTTACACTCACTCCTATTCCTATATACCTATCCATCATGTTAATACAGATAAACATCCGTACACATGCTTCTAGCCGCCAGTATTGTACAGTCTTGTGTTACACTCACTCCTATTCCTATATACCTATCCATCATGTTAATACAGATAAACATCCGTACACATGCTTCTAGCCGCCAGTATTGCAGAGTCTTGTGTTACACTCACTCCTATTCCTATATACCTATCCATCATGTTAATACAGATAAACATCCGTACACATGCTTCTAGCCGCCAGTATTGCACAGTCTTGTGTTACACTCACTCCTATTCCTATATACGTATCCATCATGTTAATACAGATAAACATCCGTACACATGCTTCTAGCCGCCAGTATTGCAGTCTTGTGTTACACTCACTCCTATTCCTATATACCTATCCATCATGTTAATACAGATAAACATCCGTACACATGCTTCTAGCCGCCAGTATTGCACAGTCTTGTGTTACACTCACTCCTATTCCTATATACGTATCCATCATGTTAATACAGATAAACATCCGTACACATGCTTCTAGCCGCCAGTATTGCACAGTCTTGTGTTACACTCACTCCTATTCCTATATACCTATCCATCATGTTAATACAGATAAACATCCGTACACATGCTTCTAGCCGCCAGTATTGCACAGTCTTGTGTTACACTCACTCCTATTCCTATGTACCTATCCATCATGTTAATACAGATAAACATCCGTACACATGCTTCTAGCCGCCAGTATTGCACAGTCTTGTGTTACACTCACTCCTATTCCTATGTACCTATCCATCATGTTAATACAGATAAACATCCGTACACATGCTTCTAGCCGCCAGTATTGCACGTATTGTACAGTCTTGTGTTACACTCACTCCTATTCCTATATACCTATCCATCATGTTAATACAGATAAACATCCGTACACATGCTTCTAGCCGCCAGTATTGTACAGTCTTGTGTTACACTCACTCCTATTCCTATATACCTATCCATCATGTTAATACAGATAAACAGCCGTACACATGCTTCTAGGCGCCAGTATTGCACAGTCTTGTGTCACACTCACTCCTATTCCTATATACCTATCCATCATGTTAATACAGATAAACATCCGTACACATGCTTCTAGCCGCCAGTATTGTACTGCCTTGTGTTACACTCACTCCTATTCCTATATACGTATCCATCATGTTAATACAGATAAACATCCGTACACATGATTCTAGCTGCCAGTATTGCACAGTCTTGTGTTACACTCACTCCTATTCCTATATACCTATCCATCATGTTAATACAGATAAACATCCGTACACATGCTTCTAGCCGCCAGTATTGCACAGTCTTGTGTTACACTCACTCCTATTCCTATATACCTATCCATCATGTTAATACAGATAAACATCCGTACACATGCTTCTAGCTGCCAGTATTGCACAGTCTTGTGTTACACTCACTCCTATTCCTATATACCTATCCATCATGTTAATACAGATAAACATCCGTACACATGCTTCTAGCCGCCAGTATTGCACAGTCTTGTGTTACACTCACTCCTATTCCTATATACCTATCCATCATGTTAATACAGATAAACATCCGTACACATGCTTCTAGCCGCCAGTATTGCACAGTCTTGTGTTACACTCACTCCTATTCCTATATACCTATCCATCATGTTAATACAGATAAACATCCGTACACATGCTTCTAGCCGCCAGTATTGCACAGTCTTGTGTTACACTCACTCCTATTCCTATATACCTATCCATCATGTTAATACAGATAAACATCCGTACACATGCTTCTAGCCGCCAGTATTGTACAGTCTTGTGTTACACTCACTCCTATTCCTATATACCTATCCATCATGTTAATACAGATAAACATCCCTACACATGCTTCTAGCCGCCAGTATTGTACAGTCTTGTGTTACACTCACTCCTATTCCTATGTACCTAACCATCATGTTAATACAGATAAACATCCGTACACATGCTTCTAGCCGCCAGTATTGTACTGCCTTGTGTTACACTCACTCCTATTCCTATGTACCTAACCATCATGTTAATACAGATAAACATCCCTACACATGCTTCTAGCCGCCAGTATTGTACAGTCTTGTGTTACACTCACTCCTATTCCTATGTACCTAACCATCATGTTAATACAGATAAACATCCGTACACATGCTTCTAGCCGCCAGTATTGTACTGCCTTGTGTTACACTCACTCCTATTCCTATGTACCTAACCATCATGTTAATACAGATAAACATCCGTACACATGCTTCTAGCTGCCAGTATTGCACAGTCTTGTGTTACACTCACTCCTATTCCTATATACCTATCCATCATGTTAATACAGATAAACATCCGTACACATGCTTCTAGCCGCCAGTATTGCACCGTCTTGTGTTACACTCACTCCTATTCCTATATACGTATCCATCATGTTAATACAGATAAACATCCGTACACATGCTTCTAGCCGCCAGTATTGCACAGTCTTGTGTTACACTCACTCCTATTCCTATATACGTATCCATCATGTTAATACAGATAAACATCCGTACACATGCTTCTAGCCGCCAGTATTGCACAGTCTTGTGTTACACTCACTCCTATTCCTATGTACCCATCCATCATGTTAATACAGATAAACATCCGTACACATGCTTCTAGCCGCCAGTATTGCACAGTCTTGTGTTACACTCACTCCTATTCCTATATACCTATCCATCATGTTAATACAGATAAACATCCGTACACATGCTTCTAGCTGCCAGTATTGCACAGTCTTGTGTTACACTCACTCCTATTCCTATATACCTATCCATCATGTTAATACAGATAAACATCCGTACACATGCTTCTAGCCGCAGGTATTGCACAGTCTTGTGTTACACTCACTCCTATTCCTATATACGTATCCATCATGTTAATACAGATAAACATCCGTACACATGCTTCTAGCCGCCAGTATTGCACAGTCTTGTGTTACACTCACTCCTATTCCTATATACGTATCCATCATGTTAATACAGATAAACATCCGTACACATGCTTCTAGCCGCCAGTATTGCACGTATTGCACAGTCTTGTGTTACACTCACTCCTATTCCTATATACCTATCCATCATGTTAATACAGATAAACATCCGTACACATGCTTCTAGCCGCAGGTATTGCACAGTCTTGTGTTACACTCACTCCTATTCCTATATACCTATCCATCGTGTTAATACAGATAAACATCCGTACACATGCTTCTAGCTGCCAGTATTGCACAGTCTTGTGTTACACTCACTCCTATTCCTATATACCTATCCATCATGTTAATACAGATAAACATCCGTACACATGCTTCTAGCTGCCAGTATTGTACAGTCTTGTGTTACACTCACTCCTATTCCTATACACCTATACATCATGTTAATACAGATAAACATCCGTACACATGCTTCTAGCCGCCAGTATTGCACAGTCTTGTGTTACACTCACTCCTATTCCTATATACCTATCCATCATGTTAATACAGATAAACATTAGTACACATGCTTCTAGCTGCCAGTATTGCACAGTCTTGTGTTACACTCACTCCTATTCCTATATACCTATCCATCATGTTAATACAGATAAACATCCGTACACATGCTTCTAGCTGCCAGTATTGCACAGTCTTGTGTTACACTCACTCCTATTCCTATATACCTATCCATCATGTTAATACAGATAAACATCCGTACACATTATCTTATTGATAATAGATACAAGGGGAATACAGTAGATTTTAAGCCAAAGTAAAATGTTTTAAAATTGGTCGCTATATGATGACTTTGAAATTCCGTCCTCCTTGAGCGACCAAGAGATAAAAAAACAAATAGCAACTTCCAATTTGAGAATGTCTATAAAACCCAGCGCACCACCTATATAGGGCCAAGGCTTACATGTGCCCACTACAGGGGTCGTGAGTGGGGTGCAGCACTGGTTGTTTGTACCAGTAGAAGACTGAGTAGAGAAATTCCTGTTTTTAACAAGCGCAACTGCACGCACGTAAATATGGACAGGCCATATTTCTTTGTAGAAGACTGAGTAGAGAAATTCCTGTTTTTAACAAGCGCAACTGCACGCACGTAAATATGGACAGCCCATATTTGTTTGTACAAGTAGAAGACTGAGTAGAGAAATTCCTGTTTTTAACTAGCGCAATTGCACGCACGTAAATATGGACAGCCCATATTTGTTTGTACAAGTAGAAGACTGAGTAGAGAAATTCCTGTTTTTAACTAGCGCAATTGCATGCACGTAAATATGGACAGCCCATATTTGTTTGTACAAGTAGAAGACTGAGTAGAGAAATTCCTGTTTTTAACAAGCGCAACTGCACGCACGTAAATATGGACAGCCCATATTTGTTTGTACAAGTAGAAGACTGAGTAGAGAAATTCCTGTTTTTAACAAGCGCAACTGCACGCACGTAAATATGGACAGCCCATATTTGTTTGTACAAGTAGAAGACTGAGTAGAGAAATTCCTGTTTTTAACAAGCGCAATTGCACGCACGTAAATATGGACAGCCCATATTTGTTTGTACAAGTAGAAGACTGAGTAGAGAAATTCCTGTTTTTAACAAGCGCAATTGCACGCACGTAAATATGGACAGCCCATATTTATTTGTACAAGTAGAAGACTGAGTAGAGAAATTCCTGTTTTTAACAAGCGCAACTGCACGCACGTAAATATGGACAGCCCATATTTGTTTGTACAAGTAGAAGACTGAGTAGAGAAATTCCTGTTTTTAACAAGCGCAACTGCACGCACGTAAATATGGACAGCCCATATTTGTTTGTAGAAGACTCAGTAGAGAAATTCCTGTTTTTAACAAGCGCAATTGCACGCACGTAAATATGGACAGCCCATATTTGTTTGTAGAAGACTCAGTAGAGAAATTCCTGTTTTTAACAAGCGCAACTGCACGCACGTAAATATGGACAGCCCATATTTGTTTGTACAAGTAGAAGACTGAGTAGAGAAATTCCTGTTTT